>OX101785.1:37661133-37754349 GCA_944452715.1 Ophion slaviceki | reverse complement strand
CCCTCTCTCTCTCTCTCTCTCTCTCTCTCTCTCTCGTTAGGCTCGGTTATATGTTAATGCGAATCTGAGCTCACGATACACACTGTGCTATAAGTGCTCCACTGTCCCTTTTTCTATTTGCCCTCCCCCTTTCACTCTTTCTCTTTCCGTCTCATTCTTTCCTCCTTTCTGGCTCTAGTCGATGTGTACGACGAAACAGTAACATTGCTGAAACACACCGGCTGTCTATGGGCACTCGTTCATAGTACATATATCCACGATATGTATAACATCCGAGGTAGTTACGTGTACCGGTTGTAAACCATACGAGCTGGATGCACAAAAGGATCCGCAACTAGTTGGTCCAACCAGTATCCTTTTTCCTTCTCACATTTCGCGCACAATTCACTGGGGTTCTATCATGCCGTATCTTTTGCACGAGTGTGCTTCCGCCCGAATCCTCGAAGCACGTGAACTACAATTCCCCGTACGGTCCGATGAAACTTGCCCGTTCCAAACTATTGCGGCATTCGTCTGAAAATATTAATGTTACGCAATTAACGATTGAAAAGTATTGTCTTTCCAATCACAATGTGTCTACGCGACTCAAACGAGCCCGAAGGAAACATCCCCGTCTCTACTTGAAATCGTTATTGGTCCAGCTTGCCTAATCAAACATACAAACAAAACGTTGCTTCCCATTGCCGTGACGAAAAAAAAGCGCAAGATCGATCACAGAGAGTCCATTGTTTCCGTTGCTCCCTTCGTGCCATACGCAATTTTCCACGGATCGAATAATTACCTCTCGAACAATCGAACTGCATACCTGAGAAGCATTATCGGACGATCGGTACCAGGCCGTTATCCGACAAATTCCACTTGTAAGATCGCCGGCTGCTTGCTGCCCATCGGCGGCAATGCGCACATAACCCGAGAGCTCTGTAATGCGGCAGCGATAAAAAAAATCGTCGTTTCCTGTGAAACAAGCATCGGGAAAATCCTGCGAAAGGGTTACGCTCGATTTCACAAATGATGTTCGAAAGAGCTCTCTTTCCCGGGGAACTCATTCGTCTCGCTCAAGCGAAGATGCCCAGGGATATTATAGTCCTCGTGTATTACTCGCTGCACTTGAATTGCATGCCAATAGAGTTCATCTTTGCCTAGAACCGGAGCTTTCCAAACGGTCCAGTATCCGTATTTATAAACTTCCAATGGTCAAGAAGACTTCGCGGATGATTTAGACAAAAGCGACCAATTCCGCGGGCGGTATGACACCGTTGAGAAATTATCGGCTTTTTCTTTGAATACTTTTAAGAGAAACTCGGGATAACATTAAAATGAGTTGACAAGTATTTCAGAGACCTAATCGGTATATATCTATACCCGAAAATGAAATGTTCGTTCAGAGAAGAAGCAAGCTACCGAAGGAATGTTCTTTGCTTATATCAGACAGAATTTATCCATAAAGAGGGAGAGAGAGAAGGAGCAGCCATCTCGCATACTCGACCGAGACTCTCGGCATCATCGGTGACTCCATTTTTTCTTTCCTTCGCTCTCGTTGGCACTTTAATTTTATACCGCCTTTTTCGATAACGTATTTTTCTCTGCACATTCTAACCTCTTACGTCTCCGTGCTCTTTTTATATTTGTATTTTTTTCCACGTCGATCCTTTTTGTTCTGCTCCCGTCTACTCTCGAGTCGCCAGCTCGTCTTTCTTTTTTACCTCTCGCGAAATCACTTTTACACGATCATAAACCTAAGCCTCCTGCCGTCGTTGAAACATGACTCCCTCTCTCTCTCCCTTCCTCTGGCAGCGGCAAGTGGAGCACATTTTTACATCCAGGCAGCCCGGCGCGTTACAAATACCATCGAGGTATTGGATTACCCAGGACGCTCGGGCTTCGCGTCCCGGGAACCAATCTCCCAGAAAACGATATGCAAAAAAAACCGCGCAAGGAGTAATGAAAAAGAAGGAAAACTGAGTGGACTAAAGGGAAAGGGTATTGAGTGAGAATATTTTCCAGCGAATATCAAATGGACCACGTGCTTCGCGGAGGCACCCCGGAACAAGTGGAGCTTATGATTAATACTCCTACTGAAATGTATAAATGAGTACGAAATGTACGAAAGAAAACTTTACGAATCAGAAGCCAGACTATGTTAGAATACATTAAAAGGTTCCAAACAACTTTGACGCATTTATCGCGAGGTAACGCTTAACCACAATAACGATAAAAATAGAGAGTAAAACTCGTTTGAATACAAAGCTGCGTCGAATAAGAATCGTAACGAGTTCTATATTTGCTTTTAATTATTTTACTCGTACAATCGCTCGATTACAGAATTGATACACGGTGGAAATGATAAAATTTCGTACGGTGCTATATCGTTGTGAGTCGTTGTTTGATCACGGTCGACGGTCTCACCGCGTACGCACGTTCGTTCAATATTGCTCTACACGTTTTCGTTACCTTCCCACGTACTTTTCCAACGGTCATTGGTCACACGCTACAGAGAGTTATTCGAAAACGTTCGGTCTCGCCAATCGAGCTGAATTCATTGGACGAAAACGTTCAGTCAAGCGAGCTCACGATCTTTCTCGTTTAATTTTAATGAAAATTGATGTTTGACCGAGTCGTTCAATGATTGCTCGATGAGGGCTTTGCTGGCGAAACGCCTTTATATTGCGGTGAAAAGCGCTCCATGCTCGGCACGTTTCCTGCCATCATTTGCTCCCGCGACCTCTCTCTCTCTCTCTCTCTCTCTCTCTCTCTCTCTCTCTCTCTCTCTCTCTCTCTCTCTCTCTCTCTCTCTCTCCCTTTCCCTTCCGATTCCCTTCCGCTGCTTCATGCACATTCATCCATGTAGTGTCCATTCTCTTTCGGCCTCTCCCTCTGTCCTTCCGCCTGGCTATTGCCCTCGCAACCCATCCACCAATCTCCACTCTCTCGTTGCGCAGAATAGATTTATCGTGGCGGATAACGCTGATTCGATCATAAATCGAGGACCGTAAAATCGTATTTATGCGTAGCACGCAATACATATATTGTGTTTATCCCGTTATTGAACTTATGGGGGTAGTGAGAGAATTGCAGTCTCCCGGAGAGTATACACAGACAAAGAGGGGGGAAATGGAGAGAGGGATGGAGACTGTATATCGTGTAAACTCTTGCATCGAGAGTACGGGCATACGTCAATCCCGTATCTTTGCAACCCCCGACGGGGCGGTGTCATGAAGTAACATTCTGATATTTCGTCTGTCGATAACGCAATACCGCGCTCGACCACCATCACCCTACCATCGCTCGCTGTTTTGCACCGCAAGTCTCGTGTACCTACCGACAAAACCATAAAACAATCCCCCCCCCCCTCCTGTCAGTTACTCAGTGTACGCGTGGTCGTGACTTTCTCTCTCTATCACTCCTGCATTCCAAAAAAATCATGCCAGTGCATGATTCACCGAGTCTAGAATCACGATTTATCAGTGAGCACAGGTCTTCGGTCTCTCCCGTCGGAAATATGGATGTTCGAATTCTTTCTTCTAACAGTTTGACACTTTGGGTGTCGAAATCTTTTCCGCCGGAGTCAGGTATGATTGTGGCACGTCTGCGAGAATGAATTTACAAAATAACCTCGCGCTTTGCGCTTATTATTATTTTTACACAGCGAAAGGGACGAGAGGGTGCCAGAATGAAATGGGATGACGTGGAGTTTTGACAATTTGTTATTATATTATCGTGAGATAAACTGTCATGCTTCTTCTTTCCGGTCACGTTATACTCTTAACATTCCATTTGCAAAATCCATTTCCTCGTGACGTTATTTTACTCCGGGCCGCACTCTCTCAGGGAGCGACACTGGCACCCGTATTATTTTTCCCTCCCGAGATATAAAAATGAAAGAGAGAGGGCAGGAGAGAAAGTGACGCTAGACGTGTGAAATTTCGCGAGACATCCGGAGTGGTTTGTTGGCTGGCCTGGTTCTTTCATTCGAACGTTTTCATGTCGCTTGTATCTAATGCACTGCCGGGGCGAGAAAGAGAGGCACCGAAAGAAAGAGAAAAAAAAGACCATAGCTCGCGACTCGACGGACGCAGAGAGTGGCTCGTCTAGCGTCCCTATCTTCGCTACTTTTGCCTGTGACAGAGGAAAAACGCAAGACCTCTCGGCATCCACTCGCCGCGAGAGAGACGTTGAAAAAAGAGAAACAGAAAATCTCGCGATTTCCTCAACTACCTATATAATCCTTTATTCGGTTGCCGTTCCCATCCGGCTACCTTCTGTCGCTGTATTGGATTGCCGAATGCCGTCGCTCCGTGGGAGAACGTCTTTTTCCGAGATAACTACGTCTCCGATGGGAGAAATGTCTCTTCCTCCGCAAGCCGTTAAATACTCGTCTTATTTTGGATACACCGTCGACGCGACTCCGTCACAATTTTGTCTCATCAACGAGAGGCACGGCTCGAAAGCATAGCGCTTATTAGTCATTAATTACATATTATATTACGCGGAAAATCCGATGTCACGTTTATCGCCTGCTGCCTCCTTTCTCTTTATACTAGCCCTTTGTCTCAGCTTTTGTCGCACTTACTTTTCGAGATGAAGCCGCCACGTTTCCTTTTTCAAACAATCTTACTACGAGGTATTCCCCATTGACTTTTATTATCCAACGTGGACAAAAACAGCACGTAATTCGTTGTCAGGAGTAGAAAGAGATGAGAAAAAAATAGGAATGAACACGAACGAAAGAAGGCGATGTCGTCGCGAAAAACGCGTCTCCTTCTCTTACCGGCTTTATCTCCAATCTGCCTCAGAAAATCCGCTAAGGCCTATCTCCCTCGCCCTCCGCTTAGACCTTTATCATCTTCTCCATAGCTTTCTCTCTCCGCCTCTCCTTTTCTCCAGCACCAATCTCCACATTGCCCCGTGGCTAGAACTGTTCTATAGCCGGCGTAAGTAGCGCTGCATGTAGGTGTAACTTTGAGGCCAATTGTTAGTGCAAAACCCTGGACCCTTTGCACGCGAAATCACCATCTCCCCTCGTGTTCGTCCATCGTATTTTCACTAGATTCGCTTAGCGAGAGAGAAGCACATGCATAGATAACGCTCTCACTGTTCGAACGGAAAAGTCAATGCAACTTGTTTTCTTCCAAACGGTTTTCGACTATTATTGCCGTTCGCGCAATATTAAAAAATCGGTTTATCGATCCGGAATAGTTCCATATGCGAAACACTGGGTCCTCTTTTCATAATACACTCTGATGTGACGAATCGTTATTTTTCACCCGAATACTCGTCATTATTTCCACATGACTGAAAACCTGCGACATAGAAATAGGTCCCAAATGAGTCCAAGATCCAGGAAAAACAGCAAGCGATGAGATCTAAAGGTAGTTGAAACGGTTCTGCAGCGCGCAGGAATGTGCAGCAGCTACGAGAGATATGCGTATTAATGTCCATATAGATATATGTATAGTATATGTATATATAAGAAAGCGCTGATGAGTACGATACAGGATAGAAACATTATTCTCCTGCTAGTTGGTTCTCATGGTCGGGTAGTGACGCGCGCAAAGAATCAAATCTGCCAGCTTTTAACGACCCGGCTTTAAATGCAATTCTCCAGAATGAAACTCGCTTACACGAGAGGGATAGAGAAAGAAAGAGAAAGTGAGGGAGAGACAAATGACGAAACGCGACAGCGGCGTTTGTAAAGACGATGCAGGGACCCAAAGGTACAGATGGAGAGAGCGAGAGTGAGAGAGAGAGAGAGAGAGAGAGAGAGAGAGAGAGAGAGAGAGAGAGAGAGAGAGAGAGAGAGATGGCTCTGTATACCCAGCAGCTTCAGGAATGTACTATGTCTCTGTAGAGTGGTAATTCTTCCGCGACCGAGGTGAACCAGTCATGCACAGACGGGGAGACTTAGTTTCAGACGGAGCGGATACCAAAAGATTGCGGATGAAGTAGACAGAACGAATTTGGGCTCCATACGACAAACCATACAACGTGTATGTTATGTTCTCGTGAAAGAGAAAGCAGAAGAGACGGAAGGCAAGTAAGCAGCAAAGCAAAACCCTTATCCCGGAAGCAGAAGAAATATAGTAGCACTAGAGAGGGAATGGGACCCAGAGAGAAAGAGACAGAGAGAGAGAGAGAGAGAGAGAGAGAGAGAGAGAGAGAGAGAGAGAGAGAGAGAGACATGTTGCCCACCATGTCGTTGACGCGCGGCCGTAACAAGAGTTGCGGTGTAAAGTCGACTTTGCGGAGTCAGCAATCCGAGCGGTGCTTTTCTCCTTGGACACACACAGTTTTACCTCCATTTCTATTCGTTTTCGTCCACTTTGCGAGGCTTCCTGCTTACACCCTCTCTTCCAGGCTACCGCGAACAAACATTTCTGCGCAAAATCCTCGTGACGTATACGAGCTTCCAACACACTTCCTTACGCCGCATCCATCTTTATTCTTTTCATGATCTTTACTCTCTACGGATTATCTAACCGTTATTTCAGCAAATTTATCGATTCACATATACCTGTTTACGTCTTTCTCCGGCTGTACCAGTGGAAGAGCACTTCCGTCCTTATCGCTGAACAGATAAAACTTTTGGGATCCAGCACACAATCTCATTGGCCGGTGCTTCGATGCTGTGTGCCGGTTTTCGTAGCAGACTTTGCGTCTCTTGTAGCCTGTGTTTCCTATTGGATCTCAGTCTCTGGAATATTCGGCGTAGAATCCTATCGAAAATGCCGTATACATCGGAGGGCGAGACTTTTTCCCCGCGTAGCTTCGTCTTCCCGCTGGCGAGAAGACAAAAACGCTTGCGCATGGATAGTCACTTTTTGGCTTCGATAAATTGTCGGCCGGAAAACCCATCCCGGAACAACGATTTAGACGACGAGGAGATAGTGCGAGACAAACGAGAGTACATGGGATACCCTGTCTTCTAGCCACTGGTGAAGGAGAAACCGAATAAATAAATGTCTTGGTGTTGCAAAAACAAAGTGACAGGCCAAATGATCAGGCGAATGAAAGGTAGAGCGAGGGAGGGAAATGGGCGAGGAAAGGAAAAAAATTAATGCAAGCAGCGATGAGTAGGCGATAGAAATATCTAAGTACATTTGCGATTCATGATTCACGGTTAACGCGTTATCGAGGCCACGAATCTTCGTGAACTTCATAGCTGTCTCACCCGGAGAGATATCAAGGTTCCCTCTCGGCTTAATCGACAAAACCCATCGATAGAGCCAAAAACGATTCGATCGAAGGCGAATAGATGTAAGCGAAAGACATGCAGAACGTTCGTGCACGATTGCTTTTTTTTTTATCGTTTCCGGTATTGGGTCGGATGATTCGCATTTATATCTCTACACCTTGTTTCCTCATCTATTCCAATGAGTAGTTTACTCTCTACACATTTATTTCCATAATTCTTTTTCACTATTTAGTTGTAATTTCTTTTATCAGTTCTCTCCTGACTCTTCGATGATACATAGGACCCAATAATAGACGTCCGAAACGAATCCACGGTTCTTCGACTAATCGTTCAATTGCTCTCTTTCAATCTCTCCATCTTCCCTCACAACCTTTCTGTAGATCCTCCTTGCCTCCTCTGATTCTCATCAAATTTATCATTTTTTGTCTCTTTTCCGGCCGCAGTACAAAGCGATTATTCGACCAACCAATCTGTACCGTCCTCTATAGGTATTCGTGCTTGTGTGGATATGGAAGTGTAAGAGACCACCGCGGTTGGCATAGCGACGATAAACTTGAAGTCACATGTACTTACATACGCTTGGACCAAGCGCGTCCGTCGTGAGTTTGCAGTGGCTTCGGCAAAACCGGGTCTCTTCAACTCTCCGGTCTACCATCAAGATTTGAGGAACCGGCTTGCCCTCGTGTCGCCGAGGCGATTCTTGATGCACCCAGCAAACCCTGACGATCTCTCTCTCTCTCTCTCTCTCTCTCTCTCTCTCTCTCTCTCTCTCTCTCTCTCGCTGTCTCTGGCCCTCTGTCTCGTTCTGTGCCCCTTCAAAGTCAAACCGTGGCGGGTTCTGCTTGCATAAACTCCGTGGTACAGCTTATGCAGGCGCGCATTGCCGCGAACGACGATACGACCAAGCGTTTCGCTTTGGCTCACACGTACACCCCCCCCCCCCCCCATAGAAAAGGACGGATACAGAAGCACGAACTTACGGTGTCTTTCTCCGACGTGAGTTGCCGCAAGACGATGAAAGACGGTCGAAGATGCGCCTCATTTCGAGAGATGCATGATCTCTGCGTCGTTGTCACAACGCTCTGCTTTCGAACTGCATTCATTTCTGCTTTGTACGTTGTATACGTAACCTAAGGAAGGAATAATTTCAGAGTGTACTGCAAAATTCAATTTGACAATGAGCCAGTGCTTCCAACTAGCGAGTGCGATAAAATTCTGTTAACAATAACTAAATGTTGAGGTGCTGGTCAAGATCACTCTAGACCTTTCAAAATAAATTAATATATCAAAATGTGTACACTGCAATAAAGTACAAAATCCATTTTATCCACTCGAAGTAATCGAACTGTCGACTTTTCTCGCTCTCCGTATGTCTCATTGCTCTAAAGTTTATCCATTTCGATGGATGAATGAGGAAATGCCTATTTCTTACATTCGTGATACTTTTTCCTTCACCAGTTCTTTCGATTTCTTTCGCGACGGCGAGCTATTTTATAATTCCGCGTCACGGTCGTAAAACACAATGGTGTCCTCATATGTCAGCTAGAGTTCGCATACCGCAGGAAATCTTTGTGAAGCAACTGTTGACTCATATAACTATAGTTTTTTGGGGAATGCGCTGCTTTCGTTGCAAATGTATAGAATGGGTTCGGCAGTCGCCGATTGCAGCGAAGAAGATTGTTACCCCCCAGCGATATGCGCCATACGTTTTTGCCCTCGTAAACCACAATGGCCACTTGCATATATACATATACACACTGCTACATCAATAAAGAGGCGTGGGTCCATATTTTATGTCACGGAATACACACGCAGCGGAAGGAGGTGATTTAACGTCGTTGCAACAATACCCTAAGCTCAAATATGGAGCAGATATGGAACGCCAAAAGTCTCGCAGCTGCAAGCACGACTTTGGCCTCAAGTGAGATGGACGTATGTACATTGATAGACAGATTGAAAGAAGGCCCATCCACGTGGACGTGGCGAAAAGACGCAGAGAAATGCATCGAGAAAGTGAGTGGAAGAAAGGAGAGGTTTTATATGTACGGCTTATAGGGTCTCATGTGCATGTGCGTGCGTCTGTAGAAAGAGGCACCAATAAAAAAGCAGGCGCAGCGTGTATATCAGTGGTTCCCAGCAGTAGGAGGAGAGAGGCTGGATAACTAGTTATGGTAATGAGAAGATGCAATGATAGCTTCGCTCCTGTGCCGCATGCACACAAACACACTCACAGTTTCCCTCTTTTCTTTGCTCTGGTTCCCTCAACTCCTTCTCGCTTTCTCTGTCCTTTCTCTTTTGCCCTTCTTCTTTCACTTTTCTTCCTCTTTCGACAAATCCTCTTCTTACCAGCTAACCCATTCTTTCCAGCGGTTTCATGTGTGCAAAGTGCTCGATGCGGTGCTCGCCTCGGGGCCGGCGATCAGCAATGATCTTCGCTCTGTTGAGCAGGGTCGCCCTCCCTACCTCTCTCTCTCTCTCTCTCTCTCTCTCTCTCTCTCTCTCTCTCTCTCTCTCTTTTTCGTTCATACACACATACACACTATAGCTCCCTTCCTTGTATTACCCCCCTCACCTTCTTAGCTACGTAATGCTCTACTACAAAAACATTTAAAAAAAACGCACCAAAAATGTGTGTGTGTTTATTTACACCCACTATTTATTCGTTTGTCCTTCTCGATGTGTGGGACAGCTATTATGCGTCTGAGCCAAGGCACAATCCTTGCGTGCAACTTTGCGTATGGGGAGCCGCATCCGTGCATTCAAAGGTCTTTACGCGCTTGCGTCGTACGTACATGTTTTTCATACACATATACTCATTTATGTGTGAGCATATGGGTGCATGCGCTTGTGTGCATGCTACGCACACAGATACACGTGGATACACGTAAGCCGTAGAAATGTGCGTGCCCCTGAATGCCTCGAGAGCACAACTTACGGCCCGTCGTATAATGGGACGGCTGCTCACTTTAAACGGGGTAAATAACTCGCGTTCGCATCGCTTTATCTGGAGCGGTAAACCAGCAGAGAATCTCTTTACTCTCGGTTCTTCTTTTTTCGCGACATGAAACATCCTTACGCGCGCGACCATCCACGCCATCAACAATTTCGGCTTTGGGCCCCCTTAGCAAGTTTTATATGCGCACGCTTCCATGTGTACGTGTGCGCATTCTTTTGTATCTTTTAAAAAAAGAAAATCAGAAGTGTCAAGTATTTGGTTCATTATCTTTAACCCTTTCTGTCAAAATGCTTTCAAGAAATTAATTTAAATTTAACAAATTACATGCGCCAAGTCGTAGCAAACCGACACTACACGAACCTGGTGTGTTGTTGCGTTTGGCAATAGTGACGTATATAGTTTGATACATGTAAATTAGAAGAGGAGACGCTTCTTGTGACACCGGAGTTGCAACATCCAGATGCATCTTCAGATACCCTGTTAAACGCGATGTAGCGTTTTAACGAAATATGAATTGTCGACCCGTAGTAATAATTTCTTCGCTCGCTTAATACGCTAACAAGGTTTCAACCTTGTCTATTGCAGTATTGTACAAAAATTCACCATTGAGAAGAACGTCGTCATTGGTTCTACCGCAATCCTGAATATTCCGATGTTTAATTCAATCTTTTATACGTGTGTTTTCTGTACTTTATAGATGTTCGTGTCAGTTTTAACATATAGTCAACTCTCACCTATTTTGCCGCCAGCTATTTTGCGAAATGGCGACCAGTTGTTTGTCCGACGTGCTCTTCCCTTAACCCCCACCCTATGAGCGTAGCTTTGCTCGTAGCTGCGGTTATCGCGAAGCGTCGCTGTTATCGACTCTATTGGCAGGCGCTCGTCACGCTGCAAAATAAGCGGCGGTCGTCGGTCCGAACTCGGCAACATAAGTAAGAGTTTGTTTGGGTTTTTTGGGTAAGAGTTTTAGTATATATCATATTAAAGTATAATTCGGATCAATTGTAAGAAGTTGCCATAAAACATGTTTAATTGAAATATTTGCTTACATAACATCCAAAATGAAATACATTGTGTATAATAAATAACACATTGGGATTTAGACTAACTTTTTTTTTAATCCCACCATTCCAGCAAAATTTTTTTTCTTTCATTAGTTGTTAGTTGCGTCTCTCTCTCTCGCTCTCTCTCTCTCTCTCTCTCTCTCTATCCTGCTTTTCTTTCATTATTGGGTTCAATTGTTGAATCTTGCAGTTTAATACTGTGTCCATTCTAAGATGAAATGAGGAATGGGAACTTATAGTGACTTCACGAATGAGAAGCAGTGATGTTTTTTAGTCCTAAGGCACACGCCATTGCATCGGAACGAATGCGTGGATGATCTTCTGTAATAATGCGGTACACGCGCTGGCCGAAACATTGAAAATTGCCGGTAGCCTCTAGAAGGTTGTCACTGCGAATCTTAAGGTCTGTGACACGTCGTCGAAAGTTCTCTATACGACGTATGGGTCCGAAAAGATTTTGCTCTGCACAACGTTCGAAGTGCGGACAGTCCAGCGAACAACACTTCAAAATGATG
Organism: Ophion slaviceki; assembly: GCA_944452715.1. Taxonomy (NCBI): domain Eukaryota; kingdom Metazoa; phylum Arthropoda; class Insecta; order Hymenoptera; family Ichneumonidae; genus Ophion; species Ophion slaviceki. The sequence goes on along the minus strand of OX101785.1, from coordinate 37,742,622 downwards.
TCGTCGAGTGCTCTGATAATGCGATTGCGATATCTCATCATCAAGTCCATGGTATAGGTTACATTTTTCATGGGCGCAAGATCGAATTCGTCACAGTCACCCACATCCAAAGCTGTTAAGTGTCCGGCCAACTTTGAACGCGCAAATTCCAAGCATGCAGTAGCATTTGCTAAAGCTCGTTTCTTGACGAAGTCCTGAAAAAACCCATTTAATAATAAAATGTATTGATTTATGTTCTTTGCTTTGCGTCTACAGCTTCCTAACGTTTCTAGACTGCATCCAAATAGCCATAATTTTTTAAAAATTCGTATTACCTTACCAAAATTGGGCGGTCAAAGGCGGCAAGTGTATATAACATTACATTGTAATAATAATGTTCTTTACCCTGATTGATTTCAGCTCCTCCGTGTTAGTTTGGCGAATCACTTGAATGCATCTGTTCTTGAATTGCTGGAGGGCAGACACCGCGTTTTTCGTATATTTTTCGGAATGATTTGCCAAATCATCGGCAATATCCCACGCATCGAATTTCAGTTCATTTATCCTGGTCATCATCGAGTTTTTTGATCCGTACCCACTCTGTCATTCGGAAGATTAATTTAGCTAGATGGTCCACGAGTAACATCAAATTTTTCCGAGCCTGCGTTTATCGAAACTCGTACGCCGCTAACAGAATTTTCGGAATCTACGTTGGCAAGAATTTCCTAATTTGGGAGGCATTAATTGTATGTACTTACGATAAATAAATGAAACGCCACTAATGCGTGCAGTGTTACCGCGCGCTGCATGATCGGGAAATCCCCTGCTGCTAAAACTAAGTTCACAGTAAGTGTATATACATTATATAATACATACATATATTGTTTGTCGATTCTTCCTCGAGAAGTTTTTCCACCGCTGATATTTGAACATTTTACGCGTAAAAATAAAATTTAACAAAGTTGACAACGGACGTCAAGCCATTAACAATTGGTTAAATGAGATTTCTTTAAAAAAGAATAAGGCACTTTTTTTTTCTTTCAGCAACATCTATATTGACGAATTTATTTATTAGTAATTAATGAAATCGAGAAAAAATTCAATTGATGATTGCATAATAGCCAAGTACGATGTACGTATAACGCTAATTTGGTGGAGATATTCGGTAGAATAATGTTGTAGGTAACTGTGCAAAGAAGTGACAACCAATGTCAACTATTATTACATAAAAGTACTATGCATTTATGATATAAGTCTACTGGTAAAGCTACATTTTTCAAGTTCTGCAAACCGAAAACTTGGCCAATGTAAACATTTGTGTATTGCGTATAACTATTACATACACGGCAATCCGAAATCGAAATAGTTCTGAGCCATATGTGTCGTCAAATGTTTGTGTTCCAAAACTAAATAAATATCCAGCATAGACGTGTATGGTAGGCACGAAGCTACGTAATATATAAATACATCACACAATATAAACTTTTTGTTGTTGTTGAAATACATTTATTTCTTCTATAACATCCCCAATGAAGTAGCATCTTTGTGCTTTGCTATTATGCAGTTAAAATTTCTTTTTTGTCTACATTGTATTGATTACATTTTTTATACAACAAAAATATTGTTGAACGAGAAACATAAAGTCTTCATATTTTAAGTTGAATCGTTTATGTTCAGCAAAATTTACTTTATCAACAATTACTTGGCCGTCTTCGTTTTTAGTTTTATTCATTTCCTGAGTTCTAACTTCCTAAATCTAAATAAACTTATTCCTAACCTAACGTATTCCTAACCTAACCTAACCTAAAGTTCATTCATTTCCTGAGTTCTAACTTCCTAAACCTGAATAAACGTATTCTTAATCTACCTTTTCGTTGCGTCTACAGCCGTCTTACGCTACACTATACCGCATTTGCCGAGGGTACGCGGATACCGTGGAAAACCCGTGCCAGCATCAAGTATCTACACTAAAAAGAGAGGGCCAGACGTTCGAGACATTGATTTTCTTTAAAATGCACACAGTTGTAGGGCCATTAGGACCAAACACTGCGCAAGCAGTAAGTTGCGATATTCAACCATTTCCGAGAAAACGAAGGGAGAAGTTTGCGTACACAGCTTCGTACATAATGGTTCGTTTGAGCTCTTAGCCCGATTCGCCGCTAGTGTACCGGGCAGTGGATCGGACTCATAACCGTGGTATCGCTAGATCGAGCCGCGTTTGCACGACTTTTTTTCAATTGAATCCATTTTTTTGTGTCTTATTTGTATTGTTCTGAAGCATGTCATATTAGTTTGTATAATTTTTTACATGTTTTTTTCCTGAATCAATCTTATTTTTTATTATTCCAGAGGATGTAATGTTACTTTTATACGGGATGTAGTGAAAAAGAATGTGAATGTGTATTATAATACGTCACATTCCTTCTATTTGCAAATATTTGTATTGTTTTAGAAGATCACAATTATCCGAAGCAGAAATTGTACAATTAGTGTTCTTGAGCACAGATGCATACATTAATCGTGCGTTAGTATTTAGACGTGCCTGGGATGATACATTTTTTCGATGGTATTCGTCATAGAAACATACGAAGCATAAATTGCAACGACACGCTGAATTTACTGAATGCAGACTTCCTCCACGCAAACGAGGTTTCCAATTCTTCCACAGTGATACAGACATGGGTAATATTTGAAAAAACCGCTCTTTTTCACAAAGTTTGGACGCAAATCATGCGTATTTGATCAGGTGTGAAAAAATTGGCGGTCAACTGTTGATGCAATAATGAATGAATTTTTATTGCGTCTTCACAAGATGCAATCTCTCGTTCTTTATCAATTAAGAAAGAGTTGTTTTGATGACGCTTGATTACATTTTTTACTTGTCTGTAAAAATAAACGTTGATACAGACGTGTATATTTAGCTGGAATAACTTTGGCTGGTCACATGCTCAGACCCTCGCTATCAATAAAAAGGTCATTATATAAGGTAGGATTCATCCCCCCCCCCAAGAGTTTACTATAAGCAAGAACTTTTGTTCTTTGATGGATAAGAGTGAAAAAAGATTTTGTTACCAGACGACTGGTAAAGCTGTGTAGTGACTTTGCCGGACTTCGAGCTTGTGGCGACAGCGTTATTAACGGGCGGGTATGGGCTTCAGCGTGAAAAAAAAACACTTTTTTGCGATTTTTTTTCATCTATATGGATAGAGTAAATATATTGAAACCTTTTGTACATTGTTAAGTGTCATTTCAAGAACATTCCGTGAAATTTGTACGCGAAAATATCCACAAACAAGTCGGTGACAAAGCTTGCCCAAGAACGCCTTTGGAAAAACACGATTTGCGGTGTTCACTGTATCTCAGCCAGAAATTATCTGAAATCAAGTACCATTAAGATTTAGTCAAAGTATCATCAAATCCGCCCCCCAACGGTTTTTGATAATTTTTCTTTCATTTATAATTTTTTGATGGCCATGTAAAGTGAAAAGTGCTATTTTTCACGAAAAATTCCGCCATTTTGGGAGTAGAAAACCCCCTCAATGTAAAAAAAAATCGCAAACTGACCGTTGGGGGGAGGTATTTTATATGTAGAAAGTGTGTACCAAGTTTGAAATAAATCAGTCATGTAGTTTTCAAATGGCAGTGAACACGGACTTTGAAAAAGTGGTTTCGAAAAAAAAGCGGCACCGTCTTGTTTGTGGATATTTTTGCGTACAAATTTCACGGAATGTTCTTGAAATGACACTTAACAATGTACAAAAGGTTTCAACAAATTTACTCTTTCCCGATAGATGAAAAAAATCGCAACAAAGTGTTTTTTTTTCACGCTGACACCCCTACCCTACCCTTAACATCATTTATTAATTTATCAGCGGTTTTTTAACCGTAGACGCAAATTTTTCCGTTTGTTCTTAAAGGCATAAAAAAACAAGTGGTACACTGTAAAAATAAACGCGTTCTTTCAAGACGTTTCACGTGTGTAATCCTGTCGCCGTTTTCAACACGGCAACTCATATGTTGATGTCGTAACGACACATTTTACGCGTGTTCTGTCAATACGCTTCAAGCGTGTTTTAGCAAGTTCAAAGCGTGTTGTTTCGATACACATTAGGCGTGTAAACGCTTGTCGCCAATTTCAACATGTTTAAAATGTGTTGATGGGTAAATCAACACACTTTTTGAGGTGTGCTTGTGGACGCTTGGGAATAACGTACAAGACGTCACGTAGGCATGCGATTAAAAATAAATAAAAAAAGGTTTCTCCGTTACTGGTGTTTCATTCCGATGGTTTACTACCATACTTGATGAGTTCCAGTCGTCCTGAAATCAATTCCTGCGAATAAATGTTATTGTCCATACCCGGTTTCGAACCTACCTAACCTAGTTACTTCTATACCTAATATACGTACGCTAACCATTGTGCTATCGGTTATACTTGCGGTTTTTCATCAAGAAACGGAATACATGGTACATTGAACGAGAAAAGTAATGAAGACATTTCACATTTTATGTATATATATATGTGTGTGTGTGTGTCTACACCCAACGCACATAAAATGAGAAATGTGAACAGAAATTTCCTTCACTCCGAACAGGCAATTTTCTTTGCACTGGACAGAAAAATTCGTCCGCAAAGAATAAAGAATTTTCTTTGCCCCGAACAAGAAATTTCTCTCACTTTGAACAGTCAATTTTCTTTGCCCTCGACAGAAAAATTTGTCCGCACAGAAAACAAAAATTCCTTTGCTCTGTACAAGCACTTTTCTTCACGCCGAACAGAAAGCTTTCTTAGCACTGGACAGAAAACTTGGTCCGCACAGAATGAAGAATTTTCTGTGCCTCGAAAATAAAATTTTTCTCACTCCAACTGACAATTTTCTTTGCCCCGAACAAGAAATTTCCCTCACTCCGAACAGACAATTTTCTTTGCCCATGACAGAAAAATTTGTCTGCACAGAAAACAAAAATTTTGTTTGCCCCGTACAAGCAATTTCCTCCACTCCGGACAGAAAACTTTCTTTGCACTAGATAGAAAAAATGGCCCGCACGGAATAAAAAATTTCGTTCGCCCCGAACAAGGAATTTCTTTCTCTCCGGATAAATAATTTTCCTTGCCCTAAATAGAAAAATTGGTCCGCACAAAATAAGGAGTTTTCTTTGCCCCGAATAAGAAATTTACTCCACACCAGACAGAAAAGTTCATCCGCAAAGAATTAAAAAGTTCGTTTGCTCAGAACAAGGAATTTCTTTTACTATGGACAGACAATTTTCTTTGCCCTGGACAGAAAAATTGGTCTGCACAAAATAAAGAATTTCCTTTGCCCCGAACAAGAAATTTACTCCTCCGGACAGAAAAGTTGGTCCGCACAGAATAAAAAATTTCCTTTGCCCGGAACAACGAATTTCCTCCACCCGCACAGAAAATTTTCTTCCCACTGAACAGAAAACTTGGTACGCATAGAATTTAATTTGCCCCTAAGAAGCATCTTTCTTTACTCTGGACAGAAACTTTTCTTAACAACAAACAAAATATTGATCCGCACAAAATAAAAAATTTTCTTCGCAGCGACACTCTACCAAAAAATTATTTTATATCTACGTCAATAAACTGAGTGTTGCACCTCGGCAATGGTTTCACCGAGCACATTATTTCTTCATTCATGTAGGTATGCACGACGAGCAAAAACTTATGTGTTTCGCTTTTAAACTAATACAATTCGCAATTGAAAAACTCCTGCGCAAGTCCGTGCATAACGTAGCGAGGTTATAAAGCCGCCATATTGTCATATCAGCTCACTGGACGCGTGTTGTTTGTGGTACACGCGTGCAAGTGAGTTGTTTCACGACGCTTTGTCGTTCGAGTCGCGTGTACCTACATTAAGTGTGTTGTTTGAAAGAAAATGGCTTGATTCGACACGCTTCATATGTGTTACATTAAGCGCGTTCTACAGCAACATATTTAAAACGTGTTGTTACCAAGAATGGTATAGAGCGTATTATTTCAACACGATAAAATAAGTTACCGTGTTTTGTTGTTGTTTCAACGCGTTAACCAGGTCCTACACACATTGTAGGCGTGTTGTGTGTTGCTTCAACACACCGACAACACGTTTATTTTTTACAGTGTATTCACTTACCAGACATCGTAACCGAATATTGGGCCGTGTGCGAGTGCTTTGCCCCATTTAAATCACGCATTCGAATTTTTTTCTGCAAGAGTTCTGTCGTCATTTGACTGATATTGGCATCCAGTTTGGTCAGTATTGATTACAAAATCACAATTAAACTGCGGGATGAGCACAAGCGTCCGCTGTCGGAACTTGTTTGCAGCTGCTAACATTGCCTCTGATGTTGCAGATTCTTTTCCACTAACTGATATTTTGAGGCACGTTTTCTTTCCTTTCATATACCTATCGCAGTGTTTGCCAAGCTTTTTTTTTATAAAGCGGCCCACTTGAATCTATGTAAAATTCTTACGGTACGCCTTCGTATTGGACTTCACCCCGCGCGGCCCACCCAACGAGTCGACACTAGGGACGATCGCGCCGACTTTCTCACGTGGTACATACATCCGCCTATTTTTTATGGCACACAAGAAATACAGGGGCCGGGTTGAAATTCCGAACTTTAAATGATCAGAACGCTCCAAACTCCGAAAGAATACTACCCCGAAAGATCAAAACTCCGAGAGAATTTTACACGAAAGACCAAAACTCCGAAAATCTGAACACCGTCAAAATAATTCGGCTATGGAGGTTTTAAGAGTTTCAATTTTTCAATAAATCGACAAATTATTCCAAGAATTTTTTTATTAAAAAGAGATATTACGTCAATTTTGAAATTTGTCTAGACAATATTATACGTTCTACATCATTTACAGTCAACTGTGTAGACTTTCGTTGGCATGATCTTGACGAAACTTGTGATTTCGGAACATTAAAATTAGGAACTTTAAAAAGTCGGAGCATTCAAAGTAGGAATTTAAAACTTTCGCGTCGGACCATTCAAAGTTCGGAATTTTAACCCGGCTCCGAAACACACTGGCGGCACACTGGTTGAAATTCACTGATCTATCGCGTCCGAGGTCCGCCGGTTGATAGAACTCTATTCTGCCTTATTGATTTTGAAAAATCAATAAAGCGAGTCGTTAGCCCCGTTGAAGCTAGCTTCAACGGGGCTAACGACTCGTGAAGAATTATCTTAACTCAGATTGCTTGGACTCGCACACAGGGCAGGAACAGAAGGGGACTCAGTTGCGAAATTGGGTTATTAAAAAAAAGTTGTCATGCGAGAAAAAGAAGATATAAGATTTCTTCATTTGATTCAAGTTCTGTCGCGAAAGATTCCAATGAAAATAGTTAGAAGCGAGGCTTTGTCGACTAGTTTTCCTTAATTTGTTCCTCGACAAACTCCCACTCGTATGAATTCCTCCTTCTTGAAATGGTCCAATCCATTCTTACAACGGATTTCCAAGACGATGTTCCAATGGTTGCGGTGTAGACGAAAATAATTGTCGACAGCGTGATAAAATGATCATCGACCCCGCGCTCATAAAATATTTCACAAAGAATTCCGCAAGACGATTCTAACGCCAAATTTCGTCGAGTTAGATACACTTGGAAGGTCGAAGCGCTTGACGGACAAATTTACAGACGTGACCCCTTCACACGAAATTGGACAAGGAGCCTTGAAGGAGGTTTGAAAGTGTTTGATTGTAATTGACTCGCGGCACCCAAAGCCCACCGTTGTAAATTTCTCGTCACCTGTAAAGTTAGGTCAAATACACATCATAGAATTTTATTCCATAGTTTTGTCCATTTTTTAATAATATCGACGGCGCTTTAAAATAGACAGAAAGCTACTTACCAACTAGTACTTTTTTTTCAACCTTCCCTTAACCGATCAAATGTCCGTGAATCGATAAGGGCCTATTTGTCCATCCTCGTTCCTCCCGATTATATATTTTCATATGAAATCATTTGGATAGCACGGTAATATAGTTCTTCTCCTATTGCCATCGTGCTTGCCGAAATCGTTTGTGACGACTCTTGAGTATTAAGATCATTTTCAAGAAGCATAGATTCCGAAAATAAAAATGCATCTTCCAATTGCAATTTTGCCTCTTCACAGATTGAATCTGCACGACATTGTTCATCGAAATCAACCGAATCATTTGGAGATGCGTCCATCTTTATCATAAAAATACAGCGTATTGCTGATAAAAATGATTGAGAACACAAAATTATGTTTCAATTTTTTGCGCTTCAAGCGACGGTCGACTGCTACGAAAGTTGGTCGACGAATGAGGCCGCCTATGTCGATCTTCTCCTATATAAGATTTGAACCTTCGCTCTTTTCCTCTTTTGTCCCCATTGTTCGTAGATACTGACTGTAGGTAGGACCGGCTGAGGCACAACGGGATTCAACGGTCACACACACACACACACACACGCGCGCGCGGGGGGGGGGGGGGTGCACGCACGTATATGTACCTATATATGCTATATGACATTAATTATCCGTTCTTATAAGACTCATTCTAATTTACTTTGGAATTATACATAGGTAAAATATTATTAACGAACAGTTACCAAGCGGCATTCCATGCGGCGGGTAATCATAAGGATTTCGAGAATGGAGCCCAAATAGTCTGGACATATGATAACCCATAATAAATACAATCGAACTAATAAAATCATTTATAAATCCCGCTTCGGAATTTTTCGTCATTAATATTTTACTAATACATTATTGAAAAGATGAATACAACGATTTTTGAAACAGTGATTAATTAACGTCAATGTTTGCAAATAGAAGCAACTTTTACATATTATAATACAAATTTAGATTCCTTATAAAAGTAATATCACGTTATCTAGAACAATGAAAAATAAGTTTACTTCAAGAGAAGTTCTAGTAATTGTCACGATCACTAGGGCCCTGGCAACCACTGAGCCGACTACCTTATAAATGTAAAAACTGACTCAACTTAGTCTCCGCGACACAAAATCGAAAGAAAAAAATTCACCAAATAAACTTCTCTTAAAGTAAACTTATTTTTCAGGTAAGGTAGTCGGCCCAGTGATCTTCTGAGTCTTAGTGATCGTCATGTTTACACATTAAATAAAAATTTTAAGATAAAAATCAGTCCTTCGTGCAGATCTGTGATATTTATATTAGCTCCCAGGAGGTATTTACTATGCTGTATTATATCGTCACACTCGTAGGTATATGTATTCAGGAATAATCAAATTAAATATATTCAGCTACGACGTCTATCGGTAATTTCGGCCGAATTCTTGATTAAGAGGTTAACGCGAACCGTGTCACATCTCGGGTGATTTAGGGATGCCTGAGGATTTGCGTGAGATGAGTTTGTCTTCAAGTGATTAACACGGATCTTAGTTTTGCGTTCAGCATAAAAAATATAGTTTTATGCTAGTTTCAACGAATTTTCTTATATGACGATTACCGGTTCAGCAATATAAACACTCTGCCGATGAATCGCCACGACTGTCGAAAACTGTGACAAGGTTAGCAAAAAAAAACTTATCAATCAAATATTGATTTATAGAAAATCAGAAAAGAAATATTGAGTCCGTAATTAACATTGTGTGAAAAATCCACGTATCAGTAATCGCCATACACATATTCGCTCTAGAAAAAAGATATACATATAAATAAATGTTGTCGATTACTGGGTCGTGACCATGTCTATAACTGGATACGTCTGGCAGCCCCTAATCTACGATTTTTCCGAGCCGGGGCAAAAACTTGGCATTGGCGCCCCTCCCCTCCGACATTGGAGATTAATGATTTTAAAAAAGTCACGAAACAAATATACTGGGTGGGATTTTTTGTGACCGGGAGAATAAAAACCCTTGAATAAATTTGCAATCTTTATTACATATTTGCTAATAAATTTTCCTCATGCGAGCCATTACTATAGAATATATACAACCAGTGTAGACAACGCACAAGCCAGACTGTACAGACACCTTCAATCTTTAGGGCCCAGCAAATTTTACTATCTAATTTTGCTACAGGTCTACACGTTGAGCTTTTCTTTCCGCGAAAGAATCTATTACTTCATCAAAATTCGTGTCATAGGCAGTTTTATTTTCGATGGCTAGAATCGCGAGGCCAACGGAACTCACTTTCACTAAAGCGCCCTGGATGCTAGGCGCTTTAGTGAAACAAGTTTTTTTCAAACACATGAATTTGGGGCCTCCGGTGTGCCCCCCCCCTGCCCCACATTCAGGGCTGACGTCTGGAACACAGGTGAACACTACACCATCGAAAAAATATTGAAAATTATTTTATGCAAAAATAGTTGTATCCAATGATTGAACATGAATAAAAAATATCATTCTGACGCAATAGCCATAATTAGTTCAATTTTTTTAATTGTTAAAGTCGTATATACGAAAAATTTATGTTTCAATCTCTTTATCCAATGTTTTATTAAAACATTGGAAAACTTATGCGTTTTAACAAAAACGACAAAGTTTGTGACTGAGTGCCTAAAAATTATTCTGCAGTCCTATATGCAGACATAATCGAGCCATCAAAGGCCTACGAACCTTTGCATAATTAGTTAAGGCCTTATATACCTTTGAATGGTCGGTAAACGAGGCTTTTTGGGATTTTCTTTTTGAAAATAATCATAAAGCAATCTAAAAGAGGTTTGGAGGGTTCATTTTCCATATTCGTAGGTACTCAAATGAATTTTTTTTTATCCAAAAAATACAAAGTAGCGGCCCAGTGCCCGGTACAAAGAGAACGCATTTTTTGTAGACCCTTCACGGGCGAACTCGTTGGAGACGCCCATGAGCACCCAGAAGAACTTTTTGCCCCATGATCTACATGTGTTTTGCTACCGAAGTACACACGATTATTACAAAATATTTATTTTCGCTAATTCAGCCCCATTTTGAAAAAAAGTCGCATTTGCGACTTAAAAAACGGCCTTTATTCGTTTCCAAAACCGTAATTGTTAATCGATTGTAAAAATAGTGAGTGCATCGCTATATCTAATATATATATATATATATATATATATATATATATATATATATATATATATATATATATATATATATATATATATCTAAAAAGCTACAGCTCATCATCTACAAGACCATACTGAAGCCAATATGGACCTATGGAATCCAGCTCTGGGGAACAGCCAGCAATTTAAACCTGAAAATAATCCAAAGATTCCAGTCGAAAACGCTGAGAATGATAGCGAATGCACCGTGGTATATCAAGAACACCTGTCTACACACAGACTTGAAAATAAACACCGTCCAACAAGAAATCACAAAATGGAGCACTAATTATCAGACCCGGCTAGAAACCCATCCGAATCAGTTGGCGACAATTTTACCCGTGAACAACTTCCGAAGGACGAGACTTCAAAAATACAAGCCAGGACATCTACTCCAACGATTTACTTAGAAGAAAATAACAACAACAACAATAATAATAATAATTAAAGAATTAAAAATATTAAATTAACAATAAATTAACAATAACTATCAATAAATAAAATGAAACAAATTTTCGAAAAATCAAAATAATTAAATAAATAAAATATTACACAACCAGTGGAGCGCCAATGGGTCTCCATCTGACTCACACTCTTATTTGCTCTAAAGCACCCATTTATAAATCACTATTTATTGTTATTACCAATAACAGATTGTAGTTGTAAAATAATAATTAAAAAAAGAAGCTACAGTTAGGTTTGAAGTCAATCGGTCGAAAAATGTAGGACCTATCTATGAGTCCGCCCGGTTTTGAAAACGTTGCCACACGAAAAACGCGTTTAAAGTTTTGAAACCATTTTTCTACATGTTTAAAAAAAAGGTTTCCACCTAAAATAACTTTCCATATTATTTTCGGGATGTTTATACATCATTTAAGTAAAAAAAAAAACGATTTTTTTTCAAAGGTGTATAAGGCCGCGAAGCAGTTTGAACGCTTGTGACGATTAGTGGGTTGTACGCATGGCAATTACTAGACCAACCATCATGGCGGCATGTCGATGACCTATACAAGAGCGTACTATAACCTTTACGAAATATTTTCTCAATAACTGTACCAGGCACGGGAATTTCACCACGACGTTCTTCTTCGTAATAAGAAACTGATTAAAAATGACTCAAAATAACTGCTACTCACTTTCCAAGTTGAGCTATATAAATTTGCAAAGTCGAGCAATCTGCTGAAGGTGACGATCAGTGGACCAACTACCTTACTGACTGCTGTCAGCTACGAAGAGAAGACAAATCTAACGTCTGATCCAAACGAAATTTCGAGCGTCACTGAGCTGCGTTGAGACGAACAAGTCAAGAAGTTCGTCTCGACTTCTTTTGACTTCTGTTTGACCGGGTCGGGTGTTTTTCCCTCTTGAACATAATATTCTTCTCATATCTACTCTCGCACGTGCCTAAAACACGGCATTGACGGTAAACCGGTCGGTTAATAGAAAATGACTTTTTTTCACATAAGTGCGCGCAACTTAATACACAAAAGGCGAGATTCGTAACATAGCTTTCGCCGTACGTCATATTCACCGACAACGCTCATTTTCTCGCAAGCGTTTATCGTTTGGAAAATATGTCGTGATAGCAAAACCGCTCACGTGATAACAAAAAACGGAATGATACAAAGAGGTTGCACGTGGCGAAAAAATAAATGTATATACTCCTATTCAGTTTTTCATGTGACGAAAAACAAAAAATGGGAAATATTAATAAATATCTGCAGTCTTTGAATGCTTATACCTTGACAATCACGCTTCAAAACGAATTTTTGACCGGTAGCCGGTGCTCTAGAATGCTTCGATACGAATCCATTGGCTTATAGTATGTCATCTATAGGTACTTTAGATGTCTAATATGATTAAAAGACGCGTCTTCGATGCTTATTATAAAGAATGTTTAATAAGCGTCGAGGGCCGCGCCGCGCTCTCTTATATACAGTGAAGAAGAGTTTTTTTTTGGTAATTTCGAAACTTCGCCTTGACGTCGTGCGAAACCGCGTCGCTCAATCAAGAATCTAATGCAATTTTATTAGTGGTATATTCTTTTTTACTTTCAATTGGTCTTGGTTTGCTGTCAATCCACCCAATCCGACCTGACATTTCATTTCCAATGAATTTTCCCTCGAAATTGTATATGCGCGTCACTTTTATACACATTACATTTATAGGTGGTGATTTTAAGGGACCGAATATACAAAGCCTAATTAAACTAAAAGGTAAAAAGATACATATAAAATGTTTTTTTTTTAATGCAACACATAATATCTATAATTCAATATTCATGTATCATAAATAACACAATTTGATTTGGAGTAAATAAGAATCTGTACATTATTTTAAATCTCTTCGGCAGAGTAAATTTGGTTTTCGAGGATGGTCAACAATGAGTCCGTAAGTAATACAAAATGGTTTGCAAATGTTGTGAGCGACTTAATGGCTCAAACTTTCTTACTAACAAGAGGAACATTTTCATGAACATTAATAATTCAGCATAAACATAAAAAGTGTGAGTGCAATTTACCAAGTAAAGGTAGATTATGGAAAATTTGTTGTCGCATCCTAATTCGTCAGAGCTGTTCTCAACCTTAAGAAATCATTTTTTCGAAAAGCATACTGTTTATTTAATATATTTCCATTCAATTTCACTACAATTCACTTCTCACAATATGCGGTGTACCCAGCCAGAGAGAGAGAGAGTACAGTATACGCTTTCTTCTGTTCTGTCTCGCTTTATCTTTCTTCTGTTGTTGAATTGTTCAGTTTCGCAGACAAATGTTTCTAAAGTTTAAAAATAACAGAGGAAACAGGAATTTATAATGATTTCTTTAATAACCGTTTATAATAATTGCATTAATAACCATTAATTCTATTGATAACGGTTTTATTAAGACTCATTCCTTAGTTTTACCAAACACGCCCGTGCTGTTAAACGAATGCGTGGAAAATATCATGTAATGATAAAGTGTACGTGTCGTTTCAGACATTTTAAATCACCGGAACGCCGACGAAAGTTGTCACCTCTTATTTTGAAATTTCTGGCATATTTTTGGAAGTTCTCCACACGCCTTGGTTGGTATCGGAAGATTTTCTTCCGCACAATGTTCGAAGAGCGGGTGGTTCAGTGAACAACACTTCAAAACGACATTGTCGAGTTCGCAGATAATACGTCTACTATATTTATTTATGTGGGTGATGTTGTTCGACATATTTTCAATGTAACCAAGATCGGATCTCATACAGTCTCCCACTTCCAAAGCTGTTACTTCCCGTTCCATGCTCAAACTCATTAATTTCAAACATGCTGTAGCATTTAGGGCAGGTGTAATGTTGGCAGATTCCTAAAAACCCATTAAATAACTAAATGTATTGAGTCCTGTTCTCGTTGATTCATTTGTACTGTTGAAAGGAAAATTGAAAAAAGTTAGTCTTTGCAGCTTATTCATGTTTCTAGACTACGTTTAAACAGCCGTAATACTATTCCGCAATTTTCGGATTACCCCAAGAAAATTGAACGGTAGAAGATCCGTGTAAATATGACCGTATTGTAATTATTTTTACCCTCACCTCAAGTGACATCAACTGCTCCTTATGGTAGGCGAATAGTTTGGCGAAACACTTGGATGGAATGGTCCTTATATTCCGCGAATGCAGCTGTCGCATCATCCTTAATTCCTCCAAAATAATCTGTTAAATCTTCGGCAATATTCCTTGTAGCGAATCTCAATCGATTTATTTTAGCCAGCACTGGGGTTTTTGACCCATGCACGCTCTGTCATTAAGAAGATTAATTCAAATGAATATTTCCCAAAAACATTTAGATATCTTTCTTAATGATGAGACACTTTTCGGTGTCTCAACGGACAAGAATTTTGCGATTCATGAATTTTTTGTTTTATACTTATAGTTACCTACGATGAATAAATAAAACGCTGTTAAGGGGCTGAATGCTATCGTAGGCTGCATAATTGAGAAATTTCGTTTGAGCGCTCGTCTTCGTGGACTAAAGCCAAAAAAGTTCGGACGCGTTATATATATATGTTTGTGTATATATATTGCCCGTCAATTCGTCCTCCAAGAGTTTCCTCACTGCCAATATTTAACAATTATACGTTTAAAAATAGACTGGAAAATCTAATAAAGAACATTAGATAATTGAAAACTGCTTGAAAATTGATTCGATTTATGTAATTGAAGACAAAGTTTTTTAAATTCACAAGCAAATCACGTATGTTTTCTTCCAAGAGCATTATTATTGAACAATAAAAGTTTAGGGAAAAATTGTAATCACGAATGCATTATATCCAAGTATAATGTAGGTACAATCTCAGTGCGTTGAAGATAGTTGGTAAAAAATTGCTGTAGCTTTACAAAAGAAAAATTAAATCACTGTTATAAGAACTAATCAAAACCAGCATTACATAAAAGGACGGTATCTGCGATACCGATTTACCGGAAACACTACATCGTTTTAAAATCATGCATTATATTTTCCGGACGAATTATATATTCGTTAAAATCCACAACCACATACATGACTATAAAAAATCAAAACAACCTGAACTATCCCTGCCGAGTGTTTGTGTTCCGAAACTTGAAAAAAAAAAAAAACATCTAGCAATGCCAGTAAACTTGTGTGGTAGGTGTACTATACTTTTACGTAATGATGGTTTCTGTTCATTATCATAACAGTGATATTATTTTCGCTTTGACTAGCCGTCCGGTTATCGGACGAATAAGCGTATGTTATTCGTCCGGATAGCGGCTCAGTTCACGCTGTACAACGCCCCAAACAATCAAACCCAAACAAACAAACCCAAACAAACACACCCAAACAAACAAACCCAAAGAAAATTATAAAGATTTTATTCGGACGAATACGTGTAAATTATTCGGCCGGATAGTTGGTTTAACAAATTAACACATTCTATCCGGACGATTATATATATATGTTATTCGTCCGGATACTAGCTGGCATGAATCACTATAATATGTACGTCTACTAGAAATACGGCGTGAACTGAGCCGCTATCCGGACGGGGATACACTCCGTATTATTTTTTGTAGAGGTATATCAATTTGTCATTCGATTTCCTCAGTGGACTAGCGTCGTACGGACATTGCTCTTCGCTATTATGCTAACATGGTTTCAACTCGTTTTCTACATTGTATTGCTTACTATTTAATTAATTTTACAATCAAACGTAGTTGAAAAAAAAGCAACTAATTTGTTAGTGATGTGTGTCACCCTCTGTGAGCTGCAGGTAGAGGGAGAGAGAGAGAGAGAGAGAGAGAGAGAGAGAGAGAGAGAGAGAGAGAGAGAGAGAGAGCGAGATACGACGAGAGAAAAAACCGACCGTCAGCTCGAAGCGAAATTTCGACTCTCACTGAACCGCGGCGAGAGGTAAAAGTCAGCGGGTTCACTTTACTTATACCAGACAATTGATCTGCTTGCAAGTGACTCGCACCTTCGCGGATACAATATTCTCATAACATCCACTCTCGCATGTGCCTAACACAGGACATTGTCGGTAGTCCGGCCGACCAATAGAAAACAAATCAGTTATCCGGAGGAGCGAAAAATATTTATGCTGACTTCCTCCTCCGCATTTTCAAGGAAAAAACATACATATATTTCATTTCAGTTTGTCATTCGAAAGAAAATGAAAAAATGCGGCGCGTTCGTTTTACGGGATTATCTACAAAGAATAACGACCGTTTATTTTGTGGATGACAGCTTAAGAAACGGGTATTTTTTTTAAACGATTCCTTACCTTGGAATTTTTCGAGGTCGAGAAATTGCATTCTGATTATTTGCGAACGTCGCGATTACGTAGGAATGTATAAAGAGAGGTGTATTCTTTTACGAAAAATACTTTGAGGATTGTATGGAACCTTGAGGATTGTATATTCGTAATACAAGGCAGAGAGTTATTTCGATTTCTACCCAAACGCCTTAAACAAAGGTGCAGTCGGTTAAAAAAAAGCTGTTTCCACAGGCTATAGCGGAGTTTTACGATATGGTGCCTTCATGTTACCATCATACTCATTTCGTTGTTTTCACTGATTAATTAATTTATTTATTAAAGCAGAGGCAATAGCATTTTATTTTATTCGTGATTTATTGCATACATTTATTGTAGTTTTTCTAACGACACAATTACATTTATAACACGAAAGGTTCATTAGGCAGTCAAATTTTGGATATAAGCAAGTTATATTTGTATGTACTTACCAACTGTTGCAGTAATGCAGCGCTTTACGATTTTTTTTATACGGCCAGCAACATACTTACGGCAAAAGCTTTCTGAATTAAATTGGTCATGCGTTCACCGGCCGATGGTGGATACAGTTCATAATTGGTAGCCATAATTGTCTGCTGCTAGCAGTTGACTGCTTGTTTGTAGACGGATCTACAATCTACAAGATGTTTTATTTTTTTACGTTTCTGAAGCTCAAGTCACGATATGTGAGCATACGTTGAACGTATTGAATCCCTTTAACAGGTCGTGGTCTAGTTTATTTTCATAAAGTGCCATTCAAATTGTTTAGATGCCTGAGTTTCGAGATATAAGTATGGATGGATTCAACTTCTGGCATATTCGCGCAATTTCATATGGTAGTCTCTCATTTCAAATACCTGCAGCCGAGACACTTCCGCATCTTTTGAAATATATATATATATATATATATATATATATATATGATCACATGGCTTGATACGCGATGGTTGAATTCCTGGGCAGCGTTTATGTTTGCGACCGTGTCTGCGAATCCTATGGCCCCCTTCCCTAATTCGTTGACTGTTATGGGTCCTCTTGCTCTTATATTTCTCAAGTTCCAAAGGGACGCCAACAGGAAAGAGAAGGAGGTCAATGGGAAAGAAATCCCACTCGTTCATTTTTCACACTCTGCAGCAGGCTCAATAAAGAAACCCGAAGAAGAAACAAAGAACGAGGGAGAAGCCCCACTCGGTCAGATTGCGACGCGTTTTGCTCTCGTCGTTTCTCCTTTCGACCCGTCAATATAATGCTATTCATTATTTTCGTCTTCTTTCAATCTTACTCACCCTTTCGCTCTCTTGTTTCCGCAATTTCGTACCCCGGACGCAAAGATTCATTGCAGCCGGAGAAGAATGCAAGAATTTTTTGACGCAGAACGGTGCGAGGGGACCGAAAATCGTTTACCGCGGACACCGGGTCTGTTAATAATCCAGAAGAGACGCGGACATGCAGGCGCGAATGTCTGGCGATCTACTACTTTTATTTTTCGCCTCCGCTACTTCGCACTGTTGCTCTGCCCACCGTGTAATCTATCTCCATCTTAAACACCAGTAAAAAGAGGAATGCATCAACAAAATGAACAGTAGTCGCTCGAAATCTACGACACATGCTAATCCGCTTGCCCGCTGGCTGTCCTACCCCGGTGCTTGTACAATTAACCTTGGCTTCGATCACCATAACTTTATTTGTGCGGTACGTCAAGAGTTTCAACATTTTATTTTTTCATCACGTCTAAATGCTATTTCGAAACTTTTGACGTACCGCATAAAAAAGTTATGATGATCGAAGCCAAGGTTGATTGTACAAGTACCGGGATAGGACACCCCGCACATATACATACATGTCCGTGTGTGTGTATGTGCAGCTAGGCATATGTATATATTTTTACTACGTTGATAGTGAAAAAGCGTTTCTGAGTGTGCCGAACTGTACAGTAAACGTATACCACATGTATACCATTATGAAGACTGCACCACAAGAGAACGATTGTTATCGAATTATCGGAGAAAAAAGGGCGTTTCTCCGCGTTTTATCTGCAAATTCTAGACTCGATTTGGTTACCCGTCTCGAATTACATCCAATATTCAGTAGCAGGAGTGGTTGCGGTTCTCGTGGCACTGAAAAAAACACGCTAAAACACACAATGAGCCTAAATTACCTCGACGATTATCAGATCAGATCGGAACACGCCTGCTCCATAAACTTATTGCTTATATACGTATAGATTTCTGATTTATGTTGACCCCATTTGTCACTTGCACCGCGTTTTCTCGCGACTCCCAGGCGATTTCGTCGGCTCGAAGAAATAAAAAACAATCAACAAAGGCGACATATGTAACGGCAAACTTTCCGGAACGCGTGGAAGATCCCGCTTTCCCATGGGGCATTTGGCTCCAAAATCGTTTCATTGATCCATTCGTACGGAAATGCCCACGTAGTCCGCATGTATGTCCGTATGCGCTGTAACGATATGGCGAATTGGGCCAAGGTATATGACGAGCATGGAACCGGAAGAGCCGCAGGTGCCGTTGTGCGATTGGCTCATTTCTCGAAAGAGTTTTTTTGTTCCGTAGATTCCACCCTTTTTCCGTTCAACGATCGCGAAATTGGCTAGCTTCCCTTTCAACCATTTTACTATTCTATATGCATCCTCTGTATACACACATATATGTATATACGTATTTGCACTATGATGCGGACGATATTGACTGCTCTATTGTGCGTGCGCTGTTGCACCAAAAATGCAGTATTTTGTATGCAGTCCCGTTTTTATTTTTTTCGAGTAAATCTACTATAGGTATGTATGTGCGTGCGGACTAGTGTGTGTGTGTGTGCGTGTGCGTGTGCGTGTGCGTGTGCGTGTGCGTGTGCGTGTGCGTGTGCGTGTGCGTGTGCGTGTGCGTGTGTGTGTGTGTGTGTGTGTGTGTGTGTGTGTGTGTGTGTGTGTGTGTGGGTGTGTGTGTGTGTGTGTGTGTACATCGCCGAAAAAGTAAGCCGAGTCATCAGGGGCTGAATCGTTGATGGATTTACCGTAGAACTGATAGATTGTAATTTACATACGTAGATTGAAGCAGCAGTAGGTCGAGTCGTTTAACCAGGGTTGATCATTGAATTTCCGGATTCGTCAACGAGCCCCAACGACTGGTACGAGCTTGGGAAGAGAAAAAACGAGGTCGGCAAGTTGGCAAACTGTAGAGAACGAAAGCAAGAGTGATGGGGAGGTCGAAGGGAGTCAAGTGATTCGTACACACATACGCCGTCAACAGAGATAAGAACAACTGCCATACAAAAGGATTCCATGTGACCTGATAAGATCTCCCTCTATAACTTTCATGGGATTAAATGAGACTTCAAATGTTGCCTTGGTAAGGAGAAACCAAATTTCAGTGTGAAGCAACGTTGGTGGGAAAAAAAATGACTAACTGTACGGGAAAAATAATTGATCTCTTATTTACGGATGTTAGGGTTCATTTTCACTGATAGAAAGGTAAAATCAAGTTAAAATCATCGATGTTCTGCATTCATAGCGTTGCTCGGGCTTTTCATACTTAGCCTTTTATACATAGAACGAGCTTGCAGCAGCTTCGCACTTGGTTCACTGACCAAACAATAATCATATTTTTATTTGCACTTTTTTTAAATTTCTCTCGCGCTGCCGAAGCGTGATGTCACGTTGCACGGGCGGTCTCGCAAAGATTTAGCACGCGACGCCGAATCGGTATTTCATTATGAAGATCCTAAAGCGCCACGACATATGTAGACTTCAACACCTATATGTATAGAGGTACACGTAGGACTAGAATCTCGAGCACGAGAGCTCCCTCTCGCGCGACGGAAACTCTCCAGTCTTACGGTATTTTTGAATTGATCTACCCCCTCCTCCCGCCCCAAATGATTATTCATCGCATTCGTCGGTGCACAAATTCTTCCGGAAAATCATCACAAGGCAAATGGAAAAGGAGAAAAGCACGGAAATTGCGGTGAACAGAAGCATTCGAAGAGCGTGGGTACAAATATAGGTCGGATGTAGTGCAAAGCTATGCAAATACATTTTTTTCCTCACGTTATACCCGGGAGAGAGGTTGGAAAAAACGGGGACGCGATGAATTTTCCACTCTGGCGCCACGTCGCGCATATCGCATCGCGCGGAGTGATATACACGCGGGGAGCCAAAGGAAAAGCGCAACCCGTTTCTCTCAGTACCATCGAGGCGAGGTTAGTCCGCCGACCTATCGAGTTCGCAGTCTCAGGGCTCGCGAGCGCCCAGCTAATTTTATCCGTTCGTTCACGGGAGCCTATATGTATTGCCGCACTGTATATAGTAGAGCGAACTACTTAGCACCGATCAGGCCGATAAAACGAGAGTGGTTGAATCGCGCCGCTGCTGCAGTCAAACGCTTCAACCTATGCATGTATATGCACTACATTGTCTTTACATACTTGTGCATCTGCATGCACATACTCGCGCGCAAACGCATATGTCCCTTTGTACACAGGGAACATCGTAAGCCCGCGCGAATTTTCAAATCAACTACTTGAGCGCAGGTCGCGTGGACATAAACGGTTTCACGACGTTGGATCGCTGACCCCTGCCGCGTATAAGCTGTCTGGTAATAAGGCCTAGCTAAGGGACATTTGAAATAAAATAATAAAACATCTAATTTAATCAACATATTTTAATTATAATCATTATTTAAGTTCAGTTTTTATAAAATATAAACGGAAAATGATAACTTGTACCACAAACAAAAAAAAAACAAAATCATTATTTTTTAAACCTTGATAGTAGACCTTACTTTACTATGGTAGGATAATAAGGCCTACGGCTTTAACATACTTAAATAATCAAATTATACGTAATATATTTGTTATTTGAGATCAATAATCCTCTGCAGCTTTGTATGAACTCAAAGTTCCTCTTTGCACTGCTCGGACAGCTGACACCAGGCCGTTTTCTGACCACAACACTCGTTTTGGAGGCATCGGGATCGAGTCACTAAAAAATAACGTTCAAATAATTAGTAATAAATATGCGTACTACTCATTTACATTCGTAACATCTTAACGGAGACTTTGTCCTTGGAGTGCCATATTTGAGGTGTTTACATTTTATTTTTTTTTAAGGAAACGAGTAAAGCTTTTTGAGTGCGGTTTTTTTCTTGCTTTTATTCATGATATACAGAAAGTTAAAAAAAAATTTTTTTGAAAAAAAAACCAAAATGGCGGCCGTTGCAGCTCCGCGAAAACAGGTCTTCAAATCGCGGGAGGTAAACAGCTGACATCACTGCCCCCTCTTTGTTGATCTGAAACACAAATTCAAAGCATATTATCAATCTGTGACCCTTTGGTCATGGAATGACGGATGGGTTTTTCGTTTAGTACAAATTTCGGAAAATGGCGGCAATTTAAAAAAAAATCGAATTTTCGCGTTTTTTTCGCATAAAAAGATAAATAATAAATGCAAAAATGTATCTATCGAAAAAACGATCCGTCATTCCGTAAAGACATATTTTCTGAGTATGCTCTCCAAAGGGGGTAGCCGGTTAAGGGGGGTCTGACGGCCCCCACCGAGTTTGATCGAATCGACCCAAAAACCTGAAAGAGGGCTGAAAAACAAAATTTTAGAGATATTTTTTAACCCCCTAAACCCTTATGAAAACACCATAATCGCAAAAAATGCGTTTTTTTGATGTTTAATTTTTTTTTGAGCTTTCAAATGCATTTTAAAGCGGTTTTAACACAACCAAAATTTTGTTTCAGATGTGTAGACATGCCCTGAATTTTTCCAGATTTTTTCGTAAAGTTAAATCATGTGCAACATAATTTTAATGGCAAAAAAACCGTAAAAAATCGTCATTTTTTGTATTTAATGCTATGGTTTTTATTGACGTATTAATGGTAAAAAATCGTGCACCATAGCATAGAAAGCTACTATCTTCCTCTACAAAATGACGCTAATTGGGCTCAATTCGGTCGTCTCTAGCGTCCGAAAATCAAACTTGAATAAATTCCGTTTTTATAATTTGAGCATTTTCAGTTACGAAAATGACACAAAATCATATTTTTCAATTATTTTTTTTAATAAAAGTACATTTTGGGGTTTCTGAGGTCGCCGATTACAAATTTGATGTCAAAAATTAGTTTTGTCACATGACAGCTGTCAAAACGAAGAAAAAATATTTTAATTTTTGAAATTTTTTAAAAAAGCTATGGGAACGATATTAATAAGGATTTTTTAGGTCGCTGATTATAAATTCATTCTTATACACGAATTTTTAATCGTAACAGCTGTCAATAGTTATATTAACAAACAAAAAATTACGTATTATTCAGAAAAAAAATTTGGAATTCCCCGACTAAACTGTCACCTGGCGGAGAAAATCCCAACTTGTACCTTATTAAGCCACGTACCCGAGTGCCTAAGGCCACCGTACCCACGTGGGCCTTAGGCTCGTATGCCCCTCCGCACGGTACTGCGCATGCCCACTACGCACTGACGCATCGAGAACCCCGCTCCACGCGGTCTCTCTTTCTCTCTGTGTTCAGCCGCCGTCCAGTACACACGTCATGCGACGCGCTCTGCTCCGTTAAACAAATCTATTTGTTTTGTTAACAGCGTTTTTTTAATTTATCGTTTAACCTGCCTATCTCAACACGAAGTGATTGAAGCAGTATTCTAAGGTGAGTTTGAATATCAATTTAAATATCAATCAACATAAAAATTGATTTATAATCATAACCTCAATCTACAATCGTTTGCCTCATAGTCGACTTGAAATCGTACAGAAGGTGGCCGTCAACTTCAAGTTGTTGTTTAGTTCACTCACATGAAAAGAATTTAAAAAAAGCAAAAAAAAAAACAAAACTAAGACGAAACGATATTTCAATAAAAAAATGATTTGGAATACAATAATTTATTTCTGTTTTGTTTACCGATGTTTTCAACATTTTTTTTGTTTTGATTTACAATTTTTAATGTACTTTCGATTTTCGTTACTTTTGTTCTATTTGTTTTTTTAATTATGGTTTTTTTTTATTCCGGGTTTCAGTTACTTTTTTCATTTTTTTCAAAAAAATAAAAATAATTTGTTAATCATAATAAAAAAAATAACAATGTTCTTTTTTTTTCTTTAGGAAAAACTGTGCGATGCCACCGAAAAAACGAAAATGTACGGCTGGTGAAAGGTGCATAAGATGCAACAGATTGTTGCGTTATGATACCGGAAAACAGAAGTCCATTTCTTCAGATGATGACGTACACTTATATACTATACTACTAGGTAAACGAGTAGAGAAAGGTGACGTTTTATGTCATCTGTGTCGTTCCGCAATCGCTAAATCCCGAACGGTTTCACCATCGACGAGCCAAACCGACGACGAGCCAAAATCCTCTGCCAAACGTCAATCCCGAGGAAAATCCTCTGCCAGATGTTGATCGCGAACAAAATTCTGTCGATCCTGTAGAGAGACATTCATCAACACTCTCCAATTTGACAGTATCAGATGACACAGAACAATCTTCGGAACAGTCTTCGCAACAATTGTCACGGTCGGAGTCTGGATCTTCCACAGGACAGTCATCACAATCTTCTAAGGACCCTCCTTACGTTCTTCGTCCAAGAGAACCGGACTATGAAATGATCGAGATGCCTTTCAACAGAGTTACCGCGACTCACAAATGTTGTTGCGTATGTCTTACTCCAATTACGACATCTCCGGTTGTTCCGTTTAAAGCGAGGTTACAGGTATTTATAAGTTCACGAATTTTCATTCCAAAAGGCAATCGCTGTTGTCCTGTACATCTTATCAGTGAACGTATGTACGTTGACGAAATTTCAAACTTGAAAATATTTTCGAATACTTGTACTATCAGTTCTCAAGAGTTGGCATTATTTTTGGATGCACTGTCCAAAAAATGCGACAACAGTATTTTAGACAGAGTAGATGATTACAATTTATCGGCAGAGCGCATAAAATCGCTAACTGGATACACAGTTGCAGAAATCAAGACTCTAAAAAACATGTTGGTCACTTTGCGAAATTCTCAAAATCGCAGTATTAATCAAGCTCTTTTAATATTCCTTTTTAAATTAAGAACTGGAAATTCCAACACAATCACTGCGTCAATTTTCGATATCAAATCTGAACAACTAGTATCTGCTTATTGCAAATCGGTTTTGGATTCATTCGCGAAAGACGTCTTTCCACTTCGTTTCGGAGCTCGGGCATGTTCTCGCGAAGATTTAATTGCTAATCACACGTCGCCTTACGTAAAAAAATTACACGGATTTGAAGATCGCCTGCTCTTGATTGCTGATGGTTCATACCTTCGACACCAAAAAAGTAGTAATAATTGTTACCAAAAAAAATCTTTCTCTGGTCAGAAAAAGTGTCCACTCTGTAAACCCTTCACAGTTTGTGCCACAGATGGATATGTAATAGATGTTTACGGACCGTACGAAGCAATTGTGAATGATGCGAAAATCTTACAACATGTACTAAGTGATCCGAACGGCTTGAGATCAATCCTCAAAAAAGGGGATGTTTTTATACTTGACAGGGGGTTCAGAGACGTCAAAGATTGGTTAGAATCTCAAGGGTTCGTTGTGTTGATGCCAGCGTTGAAAGGCAAAAGAAAGCAACTTCCAACAAATGAAGCAAACGAAAGTCGATTTATTACGAAATTGAGGTGGGTGGTAGAGGCTGTCCACGGTATAATCGGTAGTAAATTCAAACTCTTGCATAATCAGTTTAACAACAACATGTTGGATTCAGCGATGCTTTATTGCAAAGTAGCGAATTTTTTGGTTAATGAGTTTGGAAAAAGACTGAATTGCGATACCGATTTACAAGATCAAATTGCCGAGCAAATGTTGAAAAGAAAAGACGTTGACAATTCTTTAGCGAAAGTTGTGGAAGAACAAAACTGGAATAGGAAGAAAAGGATCTTCAAACCGTTAACATCAAATGACGTATTAGACTTTCCGGAAATGACAGAGCAAGATTTGAAGATCCTTTTCACTGGCTCGTACCAGTTATCGCAAACTGTTTCATACTTAGCTGAAATGTATACCGAAGAAGGACTTTTGAATATGCAATACTTGTTGGAGGACGATACCATTTTGAAATGTGAAGTTAAATCAAGACATATAAACAAGAAAGTATACAGATGTTACGTTCAGTACGACCCTAACAGTATTGGATATAACGGTATAAAAAACTACGTATGTGATTGTGCAAATGGGCTAAGAACTGTTGGTTGCTGTGCCCACGTTGCAACAATAATTTACTTTTTAAGTCATGCACGGTATTTGTCCAAAATCATCCGCCCAGCTCAAATTCTAACGAATCTATTTCACGTTGATAATGTCGAACCTGTTATTGAAGAACACAGTGACGAAGATTAACAACATAACAATCATGTTGCAATGTATGTATTACTTGTGTCTGTTTAATGTATATATTAGATGAATGTATGTAATATTATTATAAATAAATAGATTTTTTAAAATACAATGACTTTTAATTATTGAAAAAACCGAAATAGCAAATACCATTTTCATTTGATGACATGTGTAATTTTTTTTTTTGTTAGCTGTTTGACATCAAATTTGTAATCGGCGACCTCAGAAACCCCAAAATGTACTTTTATTAAGTAAAATAATTGAAAAATATGATTTTGTGTCATTTTCGTAACTGAAAATGCTCAAATTATAAAAACGGAATTTATTCAAGTTTGATTTTCGGACGCTAGAGACGACCGAATTGAGCCCAATTAGCGTCATTTTGTAGAGGAAGATAGTAGCTTTCTATGCTATGGTGCACGATTTTTTACCATTAATACGTCAATAAAAACCATAGCATTAAATACAAAAAATGACGATTTTTTACGGTTTTTATGCCATTAAAATTATGTTGCACATGATTTAACTTTACGAAAAAATCTGGAAAAATTCAGGGCATGTCTACACATCTGAAACAAAATTTTGGTTGTATTAAAACCGCTTTAAAATGCATTTGAAAGCTCGAAAAAAAATTAAACATAAAAAAAACGCATTCTTTGCGATTATGGTGTTTTCATAAGGGTTTAGGGGGTTAAAAAATATCTCTAAAATTTTGTTTTTCAGCCCTCTTTCAGGTTTTTGGGTCGATTCGATCAAACTCGGTGGGGGCCGTCAGACCCCCCTTAACCGGCTACCCCCTTTCAGGTCGATATGTTAATTACAGCGGTCAGGAGAATGTCAGCCATTTTTAAAATCGTGTTTTCGAGAAAAACGCGTTTAAAGTTTTGTAATGTGTTTACACAAATGTGTTTATAATTACCGCTAATCGGCAATGCCTGGTTCACAGAGGCATCCCTCCTCTTCTTCTAGCTGCTCATGTTGAGCTCAAATTGATTTTTTGAAAATTTCAAGGACAAAGTCTCCCTTAAAAGTAACGCAAAATACATTATAAAACAAACAAACTTTGCTAGAAGGAGTAGGAGGATAATAATGCCTATGGTTGAATTTAGTAGGCCTTAATAACCGTCGACCACGTATGTAAGAAAAACAAAATCAAAAATATTTGGACTACGATACGTTATTCACATATTTATGATCATCGAAGCTTGAATCAATAAAGATAAAGACTGTGATTTTAGATAGATAAGTGTAATATTACAAAAAAACCTTACGGTTTATTCGGACCGATTTTTATTATTGCTGCTTCGCGGCCGCGTCTTCTGATGGATAATGCAACACTGGCGGCGGAGAGCGGGGTATCGCGCCTCCGCAAACTTGTAGCGACATATTCGTGCAATAGCCCATGTAGGTTTCGCCAATCGAACCGTAACGGCCAATACTTGGACCAATGTTGGCGGGACGATGATCGATTAGCCAATTGTACGCCAATGCTCGGCTGAGTATTGACTAGCCAACATTGGTTTGCTGATACGAGGCCAATGTTCGGCCAAATATAGACTCGCTCGCCAAATATAGCATTGGCTTGTCGATACGAGGCCGATGTTTGGCGAAGGATAGACTCGCCAATCATTGGTTTGCCGATACGCGGCCAATGTTCGGCCAAACATAGACTCGCTAATCATTGGCTTGTCGGTACGAGGCCGATGTTTGGTGAAGTATAGACTGGCCAATCATTGGTTTGCCAATACGAGGCCAATGTTCGGCCAAGTATAGACTTGTTCATTATTGGTTTATCGTTATGAGGCCGATGTTTGGCAAAGTATAGACTCGCCAATCATTGGTTTGCCGATACGAGGACAATGTTCGGCCCAATATAGGCTCTCTAATCATTGGCTTATCGATACGAGGTCGATGTTTGGCGAAGTATAGACTCGCCAATCATGTTTTTACCGATACGACGCCAATGTTCGGCCGAGTAACGCATGATCGAACCGCAATTCGTATATTGACGATTCATTGTTTCGCGTTGAAATCATTGAGAGACAAAATAAATACTTTTTACGAGTCCATTGGGCATTTTTCTTAACAAATATACTACCAAATCAATGCACTCATTGTTGGCCGATTCTCGAACGAGCTCATACGCGATATTCTGCCGATTTTTATGAACCATCCTACACTGACAGAAAAATTCTATTAATATTAACTAACCGCGTCTATTTATTTATTTTTTATTTGAATTAACTAGATTTTTCGTGAAATCAAATTTTTCCTATTGCATTCCATTATTGGAATTATTCATTTTAAATATATTTATTTATTCAAAGTAAACTTGAACTAATGAACTAATGGTCTGTCTTTATTGCAACACACATATTAACGGGTTGTGGGGGTAGAGAAGGTGGAGAGAGAAGAATTATATATATAGGTTAGGTTTGAAAATTCTATAACATGTCATTCGATAACACTCTCTAATTATCACAATGATATTAACTAATTGATATAGTTTATGTCAACAAATAATGATCAGAATCCATTTGGTATCTTATGCCATATCTGCGATTCAAATGTTACAAGCACTCGGTAGCATAAGGGCAGCGTGTTTGGCTATGAGTAGGGAAGTTCAAGGTTCGAGCCCCATTATGGGGTGAAATATTTTCTTCGAACTAATCATTTCGAAAGACCAGGTAATGACGAATTACAATACAAAAATAGTTAATTTTTTTTTTTGGCGGTGCAGGCCCAATTTTGGTGATCTATATTGGGTCACAATTATCCGCCAAGACTCGGTCGATAATCGGGCCAAGCTCGAGTGCCAATGATGGCAACCTTGAGGGGGCTTATTGTTGGCCGATTCTCGAATGAACTCCTACGCGATGCTCGGCCGATTCTCATAAGCCATTCTAGGGCCAATATTGATTGCGAATATCGGGCCGCTCTTATCATCCAAGGCTCGGTCGATGATCGGGCCAAGCTCGAGTGCCAATGTTGGCAAGCTTGGCGTCGAGCATCGGCCAATCATTGGCCACTACCGATCACCCTACATGGGAGGCGCCTGTGAGTATGGTCTTGAGCTTGAGCGGTTATTTAACATGTTTCCTTCCATTTAATATGCAATTATATATAAAGATGATTGTGAAGACATTCGACTTTGAGGGCCGACCTCATAGCAGTCTCTTGTCCTCATACTCAATAAAACGTACAGCTCAATGTCTTCGCCATCACCTTCAGATACATTTAAGGATATTTATATAAAGGATATTTGACGAATCGTCGTACGCCGAAACCAACGATTCGAAAGTTAAGACCCGTCCTGGAAACAATTAGATGAGCTGATAGCTAACAATACATGCTTATAGTGGGCTCAACATGTACTTTCCTCATTACCCCCTTATATATATATATATATCGGAAACGTAAATATATATATAACGTAAATATAAACAGAAACGGATATATATATATATATATAAGTAAATCAATGTATTTTCCACTTCTGCTCAAGCATGAATCGTTCCCTTCTCGTTGAATCGAGAAGAGAAGGATTATAAAATTAGACTGGATTACGTTTCCGATTTTTACCGATCAACACCTCTTGGCTGTTGGTCGTCGCTGTATCGATTACCACTTTCTCAGCAATGTTGGGCAATTTATTTTAAAATAAAACATTCTTACCGTCCTTGAACATCGCAAAAAATCTCGCCCGTCTGCGAGCAGATTTATCGACGATCCCGCATGGACCTTCTCCTTCTCGTGGAATTAGAAGTGGTAGAAGCAGCGCAAAATTTTGGAGAGCACATTTTGGATATTCACGCTGCACGAGTCTACGGCTAATTCGCAGGATATTTGTACGAATGCAGAGTATTAGTAATTATTATTTGTGGAGGGGTGTAACTTGAATTATTTTTGACGATTTCAAAATTAAATAACCAAATTAATACCGATTCGATATGAAGAAGAGCCTGCTCCATGATTTGCGTTACGAGAAAACAAAATCTCGAGTAAAAGCCTGATTTCTGTTACCTCGGTTTGCTCAGCTCCTCGAAAGGATAGAATAAATGAATACACTTTGAGACGATTATTGTTATAATTTACGCTATCTGCGTGATCGAAGCACGGACCGGGTCGGGACGGGTGGCGTGTGGTGGCCTTCCGTTCGCCTATGGCACAGCTTAGTAGCTATTACAGAATCTCTATATGACGGTTCTGGTAATCGCTTAAGCGTGGTCAGCTATGTACCGTCCGAAGTATCGTGATATACCATAATCAGAAATCGGTGACCATTGGGGATCACATTTTGGACCAAGGGGTACATAAGGTGATCCATTTCCACCTCTACAACCCAGCGGGGAAACAACATACGCTCGAGCCACCCGCAAGGCTGGGTTTCGCCTTCGATCTATTGTTCATACACCAAAGGAAGACGCGGATCACAGAGCCTTCATTGGGGCCTCAATGTTTTTTTTCTTCACGTTATCCGCTTTACATATACTGCACGATCCCCGGTACCCAAAGATTGCGGACAGTCCATAGAAGTCTGGCTGAACTTGCAAAGGCATACGACTAGATTCTTTTATCTCTTGCATGTTTTACTTTTACTTTTAAAGCATTTTATTATATTGCATGGCCATTTGTTTTCTGTGCTTCTCGCCTCCTCGCTTCTTCTTTTTTTTCATTGAATCTCTGTAGAGTAAAGCCATACGGAAATTAATATAGTGAAGCTGTTCCTTGAACTATTATTTTTCACTTGTGTTTACCTACATTTTTTATACGCCTTATAATTATACCTGGACCAGGGGCTGTGCACGACTCGTCGGCCTTCTGACCGGAACCCTCCTGCCTCGGAGATGCTAGTCTCATTCGGTGAAGTCCCTATATGTATAAATATGCGCGTGCGTACATATACCTTCGTGTTATACATTAGGTTCGTGAAAAATGTCGATTCCGGGAACTAAAACGTGCGAATCCGCGCGGGCACAGTCGTTAAATCGTTTTACGAGAGGAACAGTCGGGGTCCACCAAAGTTTGAATCGGTTTTGTATGAGGACTAGAAGCAGCATTGTATTCGTAGAGAACTGCGAATGGTATTAGAGGAATACATGGCCATGGGCTCACTTCGGTCGGTCGATTTTTTGCTATTTTAAACCCTCTCTCTTTCTTCTTTCTTTTTCGTTCTCCCCCCCTGATTCGGTCTTTTTCTTCCGCTCTGGAAAAAACAGGAGAGAGAAATAAAATACAGTAGGGAAAAGATATAGCCGAGAGTGAAAGCAAGCCGTGTAGTGAGGATTCGAGAGGATATAGAGAACGAGAATATTCTCTCTGAAGCGAATATGTGTATAGCTTATGTGCGGATATATCGTCATATACTCGAGAAATGTTGGAAATATTCCGTGGTTGCGCGAGGGCAAATCGTTTTTCAATAATTGTGCGCTACCGCAACAGCGCGACCGACGGTGAAGCGTGTACATAGGTGGAGCACGGAAAAAAATGATACGCCGTGCCACAAAAAGACGTACGTTTTGAATATTCATGTAATATTCAACATCGGTGCAACCTACAAAAAAACGAAAGCCTTGCAAGCGCAAAGGTAGCGGTCGGCCGCGATCTTGATCGCTGTGATTGGACTGTTTGACAAAGAAAAAGCCAAACACGAAGCAAACTTCCAACCAAGTTCAGTTTTCTTTGCAACCTTTTTATTCTCATAAAATTGTGTGTTGAAAATAATCCTAGTGTAGCACGTCGACGTTTGAATACTACATCGTAAAACGCGCGACTTCGCGATACTCAAGTCTAATCTGGAATCAAATTAATATGGATATAATACTAATAACAAGTAAGGGTGTGCGGGTACCCGATTCACTCGGGTACCCGATGTTCGGGTCGGGTCGGGTACCCGACGGGTTACGTTTTTGCATTACCCGCCACTATCGGGTACCCGAATGTGGTAATCGGGTACTCTCAAATTTTTGGTACTCGTAAACGTCGAGTACTCTTAAACTTCGAATATTCGTGAACGACTGAAATAATAGGAGAAAACGAAAACTCGAAGAAGGCGATAAAACGAATAAATGATAGTACTCTAAAAAATCTTTTTTCGCCTCACTTTTCTATCCTGTGTGTGTGTGTGTGTGTACGTACGTGCGAGTGTGTGTGTCTGTTAGGATGGAGTGAAAAACGGTAACTTTTGGCGGGTCGTATCGTAATAGCGCGAGAAAGTTGCGTTTTGGCATCACTAAAAAGTTTCCGAAAGGAAAAAATGTACAATAAATATCTTCTGTTCCGGCGAACGCCTTAAAGTTTTGATTTTTTTAACGTGGGTTTTAAATGGAGAAAAAACCCAAAAAGACCAAGATTCAACGCCTTGCGTTTATTCGAAGCGAGAAGAATGTAGCTTCCATTTGACGTTTAAAAATTGAAAATATCTTAATTAGTTTCAGAGATATAAGCGTTTGAAGAACACGCTTTACCTGGAAAAAATTAAAAAATGACAAAAAATTAAATTAAGAAGAATGAATCGCCGAAATTACCAGTTAGCACTAGAAAGAATTAATGAAAATTCGACGAAGAATCTTGCTTTTATTCAGTTTTTTGACACTCAAATATCTCGATATTTCCTGACATGCGAGTGTTTTAAAAGAAGTTTGCCGGAAAAAATTGTGAATATATATATACATACATATATATATATATATATATAACAAAAATACTAAAATTATTAAATAAATTATTGAACCGATGTGTTGGTCTAGTGGTTAGAGTACTTGCCTTTGGAATCAACACATCGGGAGGCCGCGGGTTCGAATCACCGTCTCGTAGTTTCGGAGAGAAATAAAAACACAGGCGTGACACATAGCTCCAGTTCTACACAGATGTCGCGCGCACGGACGGGTACGTGTGTGTGTCGGGTGTGTATGGCTGTAGCCTGTGAGCTATTTCTCGATGAAACGCGACTAGCTCCGAGGCTGCGAAGCGAACCCGTGACCGGCTGTATTGGTATAGGTTTTCCGCAGTTTCCCTATACCCATGACAGAAAATGTCATGGTGAATGCGATACAGAGGGGGAAGTCGGCTGCGGCCGCAAGGTGGGGATCGATCAGGGATGTGGATTGGAGAAAAATGGTGGGAAATGTAAAAAGGGGAAATCCCTGTACATGGAAGCTACAAAATGGCGAAGCGTTCGCCGTAGCAGATACAATAAAAAAAAAAAAATATTAAATAAATTATTTGTATTCCTTATGAAGTCCAACCTATCGGCGAAGGGTAGAGAACATAAAGCTGGAGTCTATTTCGTTCGTTTTGGTACGTTTCCGTGGCGCTATTTATACTATGAAACAAAATTTTATTCCGGCAACACGACTTATCGAGTGCCCGATGTGAGAAGAGTACCCGAAAAAATTCGGGTACTTGATCGGGTCACAGTCTAATTACCCGACCCGACCCGACCCGACCCGACTAATTCTGCTACCCGCACACCCCTGATAACAAGGTCAGTATCGATTATACAAGTCTAAATATCTCGGATCACTACCAAATATTCCGAGATATTTAGACCGTATTTCATCTTAATAGGTGACCTTGAATGACCTTGAACGACTTTGACCCCTAATGTTTTTTATGCGGCTTGAGGTGCTCTACAGTATGGTTGAAAAAAAATGTAGCATTCTACTTAAAAAAGTGGAGTTGACCTTCACTGTGCATCAGCGCCTCCACGGAAATGACAGAAATTGGTGGCATTTGATGGTCCCCTTCACACCGTACAACTTTTGTCTAAACATTTTTTTGTCACGCCGATAATTACCGAGTTATTTCGGGTGGCAGAGATAAAAATATATATACACAGGGACACTTTGTGTATACACATACATATAAATGTTTTCTGTCAATCGATTTGTACTATATTTGACTACGAGCTCGAAATACTCACAACTATTTTATCAGAATCTCTTTGAAGTCAACGGATAAATTTCCATCGAAGGGCGAAAACTGACTGACACCGAAGCAGATAGAGATTGGCACACGAGGCCAGCTCTGAAACGTCCCGGCATCCATGGGCAAAGATTCTGTTAGCTCGGTACGCGATCTCCTCCCGTTTTCCTTCGCTGTCTCATGACTGGGCCGGCGAATATAGTATCAGTGAAACAGCAATGTCCCGAGCTCTATACGGCTCGTGAACAATTTCCGTGATGCTATACTTCTCCATCGTCTTGCGTTCTCTATGCCTGTTAAACATCTCGATAGCGGGACTGGAGAACTCGTACACAACTCGGTTGCGTTGGCCGTGTTTGCCTCGTGCACCCGTATACGCGTTTGTGCACACACACACACACACACACGCATGCAAACGCACACACACTTGGGTGAAATTTCTTACTACGGGAGCTTTAAGAAGAGCTCGTTGACGGGAATAGTTGCTGCCACTTGGAGGCACGACAGGTTAGGTATCTCCGAGAAGTTATCCGTCGTCGGGGCTTAGCGATCATAAATTTGTCGTATTCGCCCACCTCTCATCTTTGTCATCATGCCCCTCTTCTCTCTTGCTCCTTCTTTCCCCCTCACACAAACTGTCCCTCTCTGTCTGACAGTTTATGTTTCTCCCTCGATTTTCTCCTTTTCGTGAAACTCATTGCGTCCGAAATAAACTCCAGCTGAGAATTGAGCTGCACTCTTTACGGTAGAAAGCCTCTAAGCTCTCCGAGCATGCAGCTGATGCATTAAAGATTCTAAATTTTATCACCCACCGCCACATAGAAGTCGTTCTCATGGCGAATCCCCGACGTCAGCGAAGTCTTTTTTTATACAGCGGAGCCCGATTTACTGATCCGGTGCACACGGAAGGCTCGAACCTCCGCACCCACCGACCTTTGCTGGTAAACGTATCATGCACTTTGGATAAAATAGCGCTTCTCTCGTCAAAGACGCGCTTGTGGAGCACTCGAGTTCTTCATTCGTAGCTGATACAGGGAAGTAGCATACGGAAGAGGCTGTTATGGACATGGTGCAAAAGCTCCCTTTAACGCTACATATAAAAAGCCTCGGTTCGTCACATTGCCTCCTCTAGCCGCAGATTTTTATTGCACTTTCTTTGAGTTCGGTTTCTTCGTCAGGTAAGCATCTTCTCCCGCAATCTTCGCTTCTTGCATTATTAACGTCACTTATTTTGCTTTCTAATGCGAGCCTAAATTTTTGCCGTGGCTATATGGGCATTTTCGCCTTTGACTCTCTTCTCTTGGTAATTAGTAAATGCATTCTCTTTCCGTCGCATTGTTTTAATGGCATTGTCACGTTGGTTGAGGACCTTCGAGATATCCACGCCTCTCTCTCTCTCTCTCTCTCTCTCTCTCTCCCGCTCTCTCTCTCTCTCTCTCTCTCTTACACACAGACACACCCTGGTGGCCTTTGCCACAAACCCAGCGGTTTTCACGCAGCTTTGGCAGTGTCTACTTCCATGTTGCTCTTCTGCCGTATACACCTCCGACATATATACTCCACGCACTCACATGCCGTTCTCGCCTATACGCACATCGTAATTAACGTCTCAGAGGCGTATCACGATGTATTAATAAAGCTATCGAGAGCTTGCTCCGCACATACATCGGGGAGAGAGTATTCGTGGAGTCTCTTGGCAGTATAGCCGGACAATTCACGTACTGCATGTGAATTGGATGAGAAGAAGCTTTGTGTGTGTGTGTGTGCGCGCGCGCGCGCGTGTGTGTGTGTGTGTGTGTGTGCGTGCGTGCGTGCGTGCGCGTGTGTGTGTGCGTGCGCGCACACGTCGACCCAGGTTGGATACACCAACGACGTTCAAAACCATTATCGGTGGAGTAGTAATAACGAGATGCATCTCCAGTTACCTCGTTATACGCGATCTAGCACGCTAATGGAATATTAATTGTTGTCGACTGTGAAAAGTTTTTGTCGCGTTTGATACGCTATGTAAATGTAAACATTCGATTTGCGCTGCATCGATATTCCATCACGAGAAGGACGTGGTCATTGACTTCAAGTAAATCTCACATATGCAAGGTCCAAATGTTTAATTCAGTTGGCCCAAATTTGCCGAGTGTCTTGAAAATTACTGGGCGTATGTAGTATCGCCTCATCGGCCATCTTGAAGTGTGTGACACATCTTCGGAAGATCTTCGGAAGATGGATTGAGGTTCAGAGAATTTCCGCACAATGTTCGCGGGGTTCGCGAGTTGGAACTCGCTAATTGCAAACACGTAGTTGCTAGCCTGGACTAAGAAAAAAATGATCGATCCAATATCATTGGTGTTATTGAATGACATTTCGTTGATTCAATTGCAAAATTGTTGGTGTAAATAATCGGATTTATTAGTCCAAACGGAACGCTATTGACTTCAATAACATGATAGAATTGAAAGTCATATTTCCATTCAGAAGATATATTGTTAGCCGAGAACAATACATTATTAAATCTATCTACAAAAAATTCGCGAACAAATTGTATAGTTTTGAATGCATTTTCTGCAACGAACAAAAAAGGGTTTCAATTCATATCATGAATATCGTTGATTCGAGTACACAAGAAAAATTGATTTTCGCTCGTTCGATTCAGATAAAATCTCTATTGACTAAATATATTATTTTATTGTCTTCACCATATCCGATATTGATTTTCAAGTACGTTATTTGTTAAAGTATTTGTATTTTATTTTGGTTAAAAAATATTAAGCGAATGTCCGAATTGGTTAAAAAACTATGCGAAAATAAAATTTGATTCTTGCGCATACTTGCAGCCATTAAATCGTAGTCATCTTTTTAATATTTATTTTTTTTATATAATCGCGTTAAATGGAAACTATATGTACTTGTTTTTATTAAATAACTGACTAAAATACATCTATGTTAATGAAAATTATATATTGGATTTAAAAGAGTATGCTATTAATATGGCACGTTTATAATTTAACGCAATAGATTACAGCAATCGATTCAATACCTTTTCTTTGTTTACAAAATTCAACCAAATCATATATAATGGCCGAGCGTCACCGAAATTATAGGTGCGAGGAAACCCGTAGTTCTTGGAGTAACCGCTAGAAGCCGCACCCGCGCACGTTTCTCGTAAGCGTAGCACGAACCGAAAATCCACTTAAGCGCCGCGCCAGAGAAACTCTACATAGTATCGCTTCTCGGCCCGTGGCTAAGATCAAAGTTTAGTATCTTTTCTTATCAGTTGAATATCTGATGATCGTTCTGTTTCTCACTTTTTGTTTAGATTAAAAAAATAATAATAACGTTCAATTTGTAAATAAAATAAATTCGATCAAACATTTTATTGTGACAATCCTATCATATTCCAAAGAATTGCATGCGAACTTCTTTCAAATATTTTCACCGATTCTGGTGAGTATAAAATTATTTGAACCAACAATTAAGAAATGTTTGCAAGCGCACATAGAATCATATTAAAAACATGACTTCTTGAATTCACAAATTCACAAATTCTCTATCGCATGCAACTACTTTTGATAATGTACGGAGTACGAAAATCTTACGTCTAATGGCATATTCATTCTACGGATTATATTTTTGTACGAAATAAAAAATGTAGCAATCGCTCAATTATTTCATCCATATCGGTGGCACTCCATGTTCCGACTTTTCTTTGGGTCAACGAATGTATTTTTGTGATTCAATTGGTTTTTTTCTCAGTGTACGTTCAAACAGCTGTAATACTGTAGCAAAAATTTCGAATCACCTCAAGTAAATTGGACGCCGAAAGGCAAGGTTTATGCATATTATAAATGCAAAAATCTGAAGTTGTCAAGAACGACGAACGATAGAGAAGGAAAAGGGTATTCTATTTTCTCAGGTAAAAATAATGCATTATTATTTCTATCGATTTTTCGAAACCGATATGAAATTCTCGTGTTTCTAGATACGGTTTAAATTTGGTGGACATTTTGCTTGAAAAATGCGGTCACATCTCGGTCCCCGTCCCGCGATGTTTCACACCGGGAACGTGAAGGGATTCTCTCTCTCTCTCCCCCCCCCTCTCTCTCTCTCTCTCTCTCCCTCTCCCGCAGAGGGTAGCTCGAAGTGTCGGATGGGTCTTATTCTGGACGCTCGTGTGTTATTCTTTCCCAAAAGGTTTTCACACTCGAGCGAATTTTTCTGGCGTGTCCAACCGACGATCTCTCAAACACTCCATGAACCTTGTATCTGTATGCAATTCACGAACGTGACAATAATGTTCACACTGAAAATGGCACGCGAGTGACCGGCACCACCAATTTTATCCGTGTTAATATACCAGCTGATTTAGAATAGGTTTCAATGCTTGACCAGTTTTGAATTTCTACTATTATACTTGTTATAATTAACGTGGTGCTATTCAACGTACGAAAAATACACTCATATCAATTGGACGAAATAAGACAGAATCTTTCAAGATATTATTGAGGTTAATTTTCCTAGCAGCTTTCACAGTTAATTTCTCAACAAAACTTTCAAAATATTTTTTAGAGCCTGTTCGAACATGCCCTGAGGCTGCCTCGGCCATTTAATATTGATACTACGATTTCAATTTGGCTGATCGACAGGTATTAAGATGCATAGCACAGTCTGGAATTATCCACCTCGAAATGTGCCACTTATTCTGGATCGTCCTGTGTATAATATCGATGTGTATGTGTGCGCCATTGCTATCGTTCTTGAGGACGTTTCACTCCTCGCGTGCATGACGGTTGTTCGAACTGGCAGGCGTGGCGCGCGAGTAGTCTCGAAATGCGTTCAAAGTATTCTCGAGCCGTTTAATGCCTCTCTCGTGTAAGACACCGATATTCTAACCTTTTTTCTTTTGTGCGTGCACGCGTATATATATATATATAGTTATTGGGGAGCCAGACTATGCAGATGTATATGGTGCGGAACGCGAGGAAAGGAACGAAGGTGACAGAGCGTAACGAAACACCTCTATTTTATTTGCCGGACGCGGTTCTATCTTTTTGGGAGAAGCATCGTTGTTGTCCTCCCCTTTCTCTCGGTTTGGTATTCTTTATCTTAGTCTCACGATCTTGATCTCTCGCGCCCCCCTCGCGTGATGTGAGCGCGGAAGCGAGATAGAGAGACTAAGACTTTCTCAATGCGGTCATCTCACCTCGCACAACCTTCTCGGATTTCCTCGATTCTCTTTCTCTTTCGATCCATCTTGTTGCGTTTTTTCGACGTACCTGCTTTTTTTTCTTCTTGGCGTCGGTTCACCTTAACATTTTTTTCCACCTCAAAATCGTTGCCCCAACTTGTTTTGACACCCTTCTTCCTGCTCTGTGTTGTCGCGCCATCCGTTAAATATATATATATATATATATATATATATATATATATATATATATATATATATATATATATATATGTATGTATATATATATATATATGTATATATTTAGATGTGGGTGGGAGTTTTATGTTTTGAAAAATAACCCCACCCAAGCCTGCATTGGCTTGCCTCATATCATTTGCTCCGAAGGACTCTGGCAAGTTTCGTTGCAGGAAAAACCTCCATTGAGTCTTTTGTTTTCTCTCTTGTTGTCTCTGCCATAAAATCCGTTAGAGACGAGTGTCGCTCTAGTTCGTGCTCATCGTTTCAATCTTGAGCGAATCGCCGTGATTCGATATAATTTAATGTTGCCGATGAAAAATTGATTGTCGCAGGACATGAATGCGTTGGACAAGCGGAACAAAAATCTTGCCGCAAATTACGCAAATATGTCTATTAAATACCGTGGACTCACTTTTGCCTACGAGTATCGTTCTTTTCCGATAAAACAAGATGAATGTCGTGGTCGTTACTACTGGCAGCTCATCAGCCCATTTCGTTACCTCAGTCTCCTTTGAGGCACCACTTCTTATTTCGGCAATTTGAGTATGTGGGAATGTGAAAACTATTGAGAGCCGGGCGATTGCCCAACAGTAATGGTACAAAGGTAGTGAGCTGAATGGAGAACGAGCGAGAAGAAAAAGCAGATAGAGAGAAAGGGAGACCGAAATCGTAGCAAAATACAGTAGGTGACGTTTGGTAAAAGACGGTGAGGGTGGCTGCCGCAGCAAAGAGAAAATAAATCTAGAGGAATAATCAGCATGAAAAGTATACGTGGGGGATGAGAAATAAAATAGAATGAGAGAGAGAGAGAGAGAGAGAGAGAGAGAGAGAGAGAGAGAGAGAAACAGAGGAGGAGAGAGAGATGAGAAATTGCTTCGTCATTTTTCACTGCCTATTGCAGAGCACGACTGGTGTGTATATATTTATATATGTACATCCACATATAGAGTGTATAGGGTGTATTACAGTTCTGTGCACACAGCGATAAAGAGATAGGAAGAGTATATATTAGCTTCTTTCTCCAGATCTTTCAACCGTTTCCTTTTTCTATTCTTCCCGATTCTCCATATTTCATTCGTAAAATACTTTGTATTGGATATTGCAGAACCATCGAGGAAGTCGAGAAATAATCTTCCCAAATCTCTACGTTTTTTCTTGCTGCTTCTCGTCGCGCTTAGGTGAATTGGAAATAAACGGAGAAAAGATTGTTTCCAAGTGGGATCTAAGCTTTTCGTAACTTTGTCACACGAAGCCTACAAACTTTCACTCTCTCCAACTTCAGCATACAAAATATGAGGGATCTCAAAAAATGTTGCGATCGTATAACTGACTGTGCTCTACGTTGATGCTTCTCTCTCTCTCTCTCTCTCTCTCTCTCTCTCTCTCTCTCTCTCTCTCTCTCTCTCTCTCTCTCTCTCTCTCTCTCTCGCTTTCGGTATCCTTACATCATAGAATTTGCATATTGCTCGCGTACATATATACAACCGCCACCTACATGTGTATGACGTGTAAATATATCGTGAACGTATCGGTACACGAAAGTCAGTGCAGCCTGCCCGACTTGTCTTTGTGTCTGCTCACTCGTGCCAGAAGGCACGGGAGCTATGCGCACTGGATTAGCTTGCTCCATTCACCACCGGAAGCTCCATAAATATTTCATGTCAAAGCTGCGACTAATATCGCGTTTAGCAGTCTCCGCCCGTTCTTTGGGTGTGTATAGCAACGGCTGAAGGTCGCAAAGGCGCTATCGCAAAGCTCGCATGCACTCGTGTCGTGAGCCTTTGTACAACGCAGTCGTATCGAGAAATAGATGACTGGTTATTCGATCTCTGGCATATACAGCTGTTCGCACTGCCGAAGCCAAACAAGCGCTCGAAAACTCGACAAATGTCTACGTATAGGAACAGTATTACTCTCGCAATGGTGCATGATTGCTAATTCTTCGTCTCACCGAACATACGCGTTTGAGCGTTTCTTGTAGTTTTTTCGCGAGTCTATATTTATTACAAAATACGTTCCGAAACAGTAAAATGTCAGTTTGACTTCGATCGCTGGTGTCTCCCTCCACGTACTTCGCAAATGAATTGACGTAATCATCGTATCGAACTGAGAAATCATCCAGATATTTTCATGCCCATAGGTACGTACATGTCAAATGCAATTGGAACAATTTGAAAAAAGGTAATGCATTTAATTAGGGAATAACACGAATTCCATTCGATTTTCACAATGTAAACTGACATTTCAATACGAAAAGAGTGCATTATGTTATAACGACTCGCCAGGTGTGACTACTCCAAATTCTGCTACGGTTACATCGATAACGGAGTTGGAAATAGCTGAAGGAAGTAAATTATGTGTACAATTAATCTTCTAATCTCAGATCATTCATTACACAGCACGAGGTCGGCCGAGTTCGCTTTACTATCTATTTTCGACGTTGAAGCCTCCAATGTTCTCCCCCATTGGCGAAACTGGTACGGATATAGTACAATTTTAGTTAATACCGACGGCTTACCGCTTCCTCCCCCTCCCCCTCTCTCTATTTCCCGCCCTTTCTCGCTCTCACCCTTCGTTCTACCCTGTCTCTTCTGGAGAGGTTTGAAGCTTGGGGATACAACACGGTATAGTTACACAAACTTTGGACTTAAGTAATTGCTATCGCGAGAGGAAGCGAGACAAAGAAAGAGAGAGAGGGAGAGAGAGAGAGAGAGAGAGAGAGAGAGAGAGAGAGAGAGAGAACGAGGAAGGCAGCCGATCCAAGTGAGCTTCCCTCGGGTATCATCCCGTCGGACTAAATGTACCGATATACAATGCGATCCAAAGCTCGATGTACATACAGCTGTATAGTTGAGAAGGGGTTGTCTTAGATCACGAGCGAACTGTTTTTCTTTGACTTTAATCTGTGGAGTCGTCTGCCGATAGAATCGAGAACGGCGGTAGAGCTAAAGCGAAGAACAAAGGGCGAGAGGGAGGAAGAGAGAGTTCGATCTTCGTAATTACAAAAGTAGTGTATCCCGTCCGGACTAATTGAACTCTTGTGCCCCATTTCCGCCGAAAAAGCCTATGCGATTTTCTCGTTTCCCTCCTCGCTGTCTATACCTGTTTTTTCTTGTAAATTATTTTTCTCTTAGTTTGGACGGATGAAAAATTCGTGATATTTGCCGCTCGCGCTTTGATCGCGGAAATATACATCGTTTTCTATAGGTAATCGATAGGATAACTCTTGTTTCTTATGCCATATTTCCATTACTACGCCTTTTCTATACTTCCGTACATCCAACTCGCGTACGCATACAAGCACATACACAGGAACAATTTACCATGTATAGCCCCGTCGATAACTCGGATTTACAATACCACGGTGTGCAATTTGTATAATTGCCGCTATAACATACCAATGCTTGTATGTATACGCATCCGCGCACGCAAAAACATACACGAGCGCCTTCCCAGGTAGGAATTGACGATGAAAAAAGGGCTCGCCAAGCTCTGAAACAAGGCTCACATTTTTTAATTCAGGCTGAGCACCAGCCTGATTTCAGGCCTAGCTGAACCTCTGAATGATAACGCAGTTTCAGGCTCTTGCACACAGGCTTGACCAAAGGCTGGTAGA
Source organism: Ophion slaviceki (assembly GCA_944452715.1). NCBI lineage: Eukaryota > Metazoa > Arthropoda > Insecta > Hymenoptera > Ichneumonidae > Ophion > Ophion slaviceki. The sequence continues at coordinate 37,699,448 of OX101785.1, read as the reverse complement.
AAAGCATGTACTAAGCCTAAAACGACGAAACAACAAGGCTCAAAACGAGCCTTAACGAAGCCTTCACAAGCATTTATAACCAGGCTTATCCCAAACTCTTCTCGAGGCTATGCTGTGCGTTCATAACATTGTATACATAATTAATTCCAATTTCATGACTTTTTCATTTTATATTTAATTCGTAAAAAAATCTAAACAAACAAGATTGTGCATTCGAGTGAAAAAATTTCGATTGTTATCGCATGAAGCTGACTCTCTTTTTCTCGGCTCAAATCAATACTTTGTCGAAAATATTTCACATTGAATAAGCGTGTCACTATAGTGCAACAGAACTTCGCTTTGTGTGCATAACACTGTAAGTAATATTTATTTCATGGCTGTTTTGTTTCTTACTTAATTCATGAGAATGTCTAAACGAAAAAAGTTCATTTTTTCGAGTGAAAAAATGTCGATGTTTGTTGCGTAAAATTGATTTAGAAAATTAAGATAAAGGATGAAGTAAAATGTCAGTACTGTAATTTTTTTTGCAGATACATAATTTCAAAATATTCTCGAATTTATTGCTAAATTTTTTTTTTTCATAAAAGTATAGAAAAAATATTATTTTAAACTTATTTTATTTTATCACAACCTGAAACAAGCCTGCATCCAGCCTTGATTTTTCAGCCTTAAAATTCACCGGCTCAATAAAGCTTGAAATAACCCTGAGTTTAGGCTAAGCAGCCAGTCTTGGTTCCAGGCTGCTCCAAACGATGCAATAAAACCTGGCCCAGGTCTGTCTCACTCAGGCTCGGTGAAACAAGGCTCGCACAAGCTTGTTTCCATCGTCAGCCTTTTGATTTCCTACCTGGGTTGGCGAAGTGACACCCACAGCGTGTGCTCCATCACTTACATTTCGCTAAACGATTTCCCAGTCAACTTTACAACGTTGCTGGATGGCTGATAAAACTGTCCTACCGGCCGACATTTTTTCGTCGACACAACGTGTAGATGTTGCACACCGTACTTGTAATTTTTCAGTGCATTATCACGCGACGTTACTGTACATGTATTAAAAATCTCGAGTACGCACTTGCACCACGAGCCTGTACAGGAATTGTCCACACTGTCGCCAGTTTTGTGGAATGCGCTATAATTTTTGTACAAGAATATCCTCTTTAGATCTTATCGAAATGGAAGGAAAAATTTGTTTGAAGATTTGAGATTAAAATATCATCTTGAGGAATACATCACATGTCTTTATTTTCGATACACAATACCATTGCAAAATTCGCAGTGTAACTATCCATGAGATAACAATATTGTTAAATTGTCGCGCATATCTGTGGTGTTACTTCAAATACTGTGGAAGAGGAGATACAGAATTATTCATATCTCCTCATTCATCCACCAAAAACATTACAGGCTTCTTACTCTGACGGATATATCCCTTCACGAGGACAAAGGAAACCTAAGGTCGCTTCCTTCACGTTCCTTATTCCCGCGACCCTTGTGTGCGACCCGAATACGGCGGACGTTTCTGGAACGGTTGGGGGGCTTCGTAAGAATGCATGACATGGTTAACGATTAACGGGTGCACCTGGACAAAAATGTTTCTTTTTCAAGTTCAATCAACTATTACGGAGCCAGAAGAGAGGCGTCTGGATGTATAATAGGCCGGCACGATCGTGTCTCCACTCCGTCTCACTCACACGCTGCATATTTCCGCTGCACCGGCATTTCCATGTCGAATTAGTGATTCATTATTTACTCTAATGATTCCATGCGGACACAAAAATGTCACAATATTTATGGGAATTTGGCCTTCAAATGTGCCTCAAGCAACTCGATTAATGTTCACTTGAAAGATTTTTAGTTCAATTCAATTATTGTTGAATATTGACGCCTAACTTGAGACAGAATGCCGCGTATAAGTGCCATGCATACGAACAGTAGGAGGCGTAAAGGAGCCGAGTATGAGAGACTAAAGTGCGCTTCCAGAAGTCGGGTTAGATTCGAGCGACAAAGAGCGTCGCGGCTTCCTTTAGAGTGCAACACACGGAGGCGATCGGTGGCGGTATGTGAGAACGATAAAGGAGTTCGGTGAGCACGACGTGAGTTACAGGGGCGAGCGGGTAAGGGAAGAGCACGAGAACGTGAAGAAATGCTGTGCTTCTGCTTTTGATCCTTGTGGCCTCGTTTCTACTGAGTTGCACACGCACACACACACACACACACACACACACACACACACACACACACACACACACACACACACTCGCGCGCGCGCGCGTATGCCTCACAGATATTATAAAATTGTAGTGTCTGTGAATTCGTTTCTTTAGGCTGAGGCGTTGTCTATCATTTGTGGAAATTTTTTTATCCATCTTTATGATCGAACCTATCCCAAAAACGGCTGTAGCTCTTTTCCTAAGTCCTTGGAGTAGGAAAATCGGGCATTTCAGAATTTTACTCCACTTTGCTTCATCTGGATCCACAAAGGACATCCTTAAATAGCCGGTGAAAATCTTACTGCCAAGTTATTTGCTAGACGAATTACATTTTGGACAAAGGAAGAGATTGTCGCCTTTTAACAAAGGAAAAAGTGATTTTGTTTTTTTTTTTTCGGCGAAACATCAGCCGCTGGAGAACAGTGTGAATCTGCAAATCACCCACCTCCCTTCTACTCATGACCGCTTGGTTCGTATGACACTTCGGCTCAAGTAGACCGCGAGAAAATGCGATTTTCCCTTTCAAGAGATAGTGGCATTTAGCATTTCTAAGAAAGCTCTTCAGTGAATACTCCATATTGAGCAGTTTCATTAGTTTCAATCATTATACAGCAACATTTTTTGGGTCTTCCCTGGTGATGTGATCATGAATACGGATTGAGCTGTATAGAAAATGGTCTTTTAAACTGTATAAAAAAAGTATTTTCATTCTAAAGACATATTTAAAAAATATATCATTATATACCATAGAAGACTGCCACAGTTTTATAGACAGCATCATGAAAAAAATGACGAACGGCACGGCTATAATTTGGTTGAAGTAAATATCTGTTTTTTCTGTTGCTTTGCAGATCCACCGTTTTTACTAACGAAATTGCCCACAATATAGGTATATGCCTAATTTTCGTAAAGGCCTTGGTAAAGACGTAGCTCACCTGTACCATTTAATCATAACCGTCTATGACAGGCATGAAAAAACGCCAAATAAATATTATTATAGAATGGGTCAATCTATATAGGTTCGTCCCAAGGATAATATACCGATAAATCACTGCATTGACTAATCTACAAGACATTCGACACTCTTGGACGCGCAAGTAGCGAAAAAGTATCGTAAGCTACGATGCTAAAGAATAGGCCGAATTTTTACACATTTTTCTTTTATACTTATAACCCGTGCTGTAATGAGAGAGGGCGCAGCCTTCAGCGAATGTTTATATCTTGACAAACCGTTCGCATTTCCTAAAAGTCGATAAACTTGATACGTGACCGTTTCAGTATCTGTACATGTAAGAAGGACCGAAAAGCGTTTCGAAGACGGTATGCGAGAGAGAGCGAGAGAGAGAGAGAGAGAGAGAGAGAGAGAGAGAGAGAGAGAGAGAGAGAGAGAGAGAGAGAGAGAGAGAGAGAGAGAGAATGCAAGGTACAGTCCTGCATCCCATCGCTTCCACGCTATCAAACTGGCGAAGATCCAGCGTGTGTGGAACATTGCCTCCATTTCGTGTATCGCCTTTTTGTAAGCGCGCTAGTACGAGCAGCGGGAAGAGCAGACAGGGATGTACAAGCGGGCTTCCATGTATATATATACACGTTGAAAATGCGGGAACACCGACAATTCGTATGCCAGAAGAGGATATCCCTAACGGTGGCACACGTAGAGACCGGCTATACACGTGTTACACATATCTCCCATCCTCCATACTCGCACCCCCTTTCACTTGTGTCCGCTTGCCCGCGGAAGACAAGAACAAGTAGATACGGAGCGGGAAAAGATAAGACCAGATATTACTTGTTTCGTAAGAGGTATACACGCACCGTGACAGATGTATATTCGTGAACGCCTTCTCGGCGCGTCGTGGAGAGTCTCGGAGAAGCCATTTGTACGCGACTGTGTCGATGTGTGTGAACGCTCAATAAAACAAACGTACGCGAAAGTTTGTTCCACAAAGGGCGCGACATAGCGCTCGAAACTAAAGCCATAAAAGATGCGACCGCCCAACTTTGTTTGGATTTATAAACTATCGAGGATTGCGTCATAATACATAGTTTGGACTTTCTATACGTGTCTGAGTTTTTGTTATTATATTTTTTTAAATATTACAGTTCCGCCGATATGAAAGGTGGGGAGGGGGGGGGGGGGGGGGCTATCAGCATTTTCATTATTCGTGCGACTGCTGGTATACGGGCTCTCTCTCTCTCTGTTTCTTTTTTAGTAAAATAAGATCAACAAGACAGACAGGTCGCCATGAGAAAACTTGCGGTACCGCATAATATGAATATTCCACAACCGAAGAGAAGTCGCGTAAAATTCCCTTGGCAGAAACTCGTAAACGCCTAAAGCCGAGAGAAGCGGCGTTTCTTGATGCGTAATGCCGTGAGAGAAGCGACGGAGAGAAACCGAACCAGGAGAAAGAGGGTGATACAGATGGAATAACGAAAGTTTTAAGGCGGGACATATATTTACAACGATCAAAAAATCGATTTCTCTTTTTTTTTCTTTAAACGATAGAACTATACATATAGAATATTTCCCCAAAGTTTCAAAGCTACATTCGAAAAACTTCAAACGTTACAGCCCGGCAAAGCTGTGCCTTACCGCTCGGATTCGGAGCGGGCGTAAACTTCAAACGCGTTTTTCTCAAAACTGCATTATCGAAATTGGCGTGCAGAATTACTCAACAACTATTAAGCCGAATGATTTGAAATTGGTAGAAATATTGATAATATTGCGACCTTCTACTTGACGAGAATTGTTTTTGAAACATTCGAGAAAAAAACCACTTTTTTAATCCAAATTGTCCAGAAATATTGCGTGAAACGTTAATTTTTTTGTTAATGCGTCCCAATTCTCTTACGTTTGTATTTTCTTCATTTTAATTACCGTCAAATAGTAACTATACATGTTCTAACTGAATAACTGTTAGAATTTGTTTGCAAATCAAAATCTACGGGAATGTAGACTGCACGCCGATTCGCAACACCCGCGGAAACTTTGCTGTAACACTCTGCCACAGCTCCGCCATTTGGATGATAAATTAATTGAAAAAAAAATTGTTTTGTATACTGAAATATACTATTAAAGTATACCTAATGTTTAATAATTGCAGAATAATGATTCCTTAGTGTAAAAAATCCTTCAAAATTGCTATATTCTTTCCCGTCTAAATATATATACCCCGCCTTAAGCGGCACTAACGACGCCGCATTACTTGTTACATTTGGGAATTCCCCTATGCACGGCTGCTCCCGCGCGGCAATCGTGCGTATTATAGTTGCACAGCATTCATTAAGACGCGGACATTCGTGCATAGCCGCGGAGTGCAAATGCGCGATGCAAATCACCATCCTCACAGTGAAAGAAAAGGATTTTCATTAATCGGCACTTTGTTTGGGTTTGTTTGGGTTCGGCACTTTGCCCCGGCAAAAGACTGAATAGGGTCAATTTCGTTCGGGGCTTGGTACGGGAAAATTAGAGTCAACCAAAAACGGTGCAATCGTGTATGCAGCCGGCATGAAAAATGTCTTCGGTCAATGCCACATCCTCTCATGGCGTAGAAGTTTGCATCGTTGAAATGCAACGAATGTTCTTTTCATTTTTTTACTGCTACATTTTTCGTACAATTAATCATTTTTTATAAATTGAGACACATATTGAGGGACCTCATACGAGGATAATAAAAACCGTTTAGGTGATTTTCGCACCCTAAATCGGCAAAAAAGGTATAAGCAATCGAACAAATATTAACTTTCGTTGCATTCCAACGATGCCGACTTCAACATCATATGCTCCCCGAAAGCCATGAAAAACAACGAGCTTATAAAGTGAGTGACGGAAATATAAAAAATATCAAAAGCTCCACAGCCGGATAAAAGTAACGAGACATAAGTCGTACATTAATCGCGAATGCAGAAAAATAAATTCGACGTTACATGGAATTCAGTAAAAACTTTTACAAGTCGTCTGGCTCAATTTGGATCTATCCATTCATATTTACGGCTTTTCCATTTTTCTTCTCATCGACGCGAGTGAAAAAGCGAGAGTTAAAACTAAATCGCGTCAGGCGGTTTATACTCTCGAACGAGTACAGAACGTTTCAACAAATCGCTCAGTTCAAATGCGCGCGGGGATATACGTGTACGTATATAACAACCCGTTGCGTGGCGTTTCACCAGGTAGATTATCGACGAAACGGATATACACTAACGCTCAAAAGTTTGGATACACCAGTCGATATTTCTTACCGCACTAAAAGTTAGATAGCTCCGTCAAAAAAACAGATAACCAAATTTAATGATTGGCGTTTTAAAGGGAACCAATTCAGCTTTGTTTTGCTTTTTTGAAATATTTTTTATGGTTTTTTTTCGACCCGGTACGAACTTTTGAACGTGTCAGTTTTTCGGCTTTTTTCGATCATCGAGAATTGGGCGCATAGCTTATGGATTTTTTTGCCTTTTTTATCCATGATAATCTTGAAAGGGGTAGCAAAAGGTGCATTTTCGTTTTTAAAAAAGTTTCGTACGTTTTTTGTCGCAAAGTTTTTTCATTTTTTGTTAAAAAAGACAAATTTTGGCAAATGCAACGTAACTCAAGAACTATAGGGTTTAAGTGGAAATGTCATAGATGTAAAAAGTTGCATATGTTTATACTGGATCGCCTGAAATTTCTAAAGAATTTTCCTGTGAAATTTTTGTTTGGACGATTTTCGCTCGAAACTCTGAGCTATCTAACTTTTAGTGCGGCAAGAAATATCGACCGGTGTATTCAAACTTTTGAGCGGTAGTGTATATATACATATATGTATAATAATAGATCGATATGCGATAGGTGGACGGAAGCGCGGAGAATAAAAAAACAGTGGACAGACAGCTCGTCGCGGGACTTGAAAGGGGTTTTCGCGTTCACACGCGCGCACCAGTCTTCCCGGAAAATAAAATAAATAATTGACGAAACATCCCGGCACTCGGCTAGTACACCACGCGATGGGATTTCATTCTCGTGACTACACACGCACACACACGCGCGCGCGCGCGCGGACATCCACACGTACATACGACGCGCACATGATTGACACATAGCCATGTGGTTATGGTAAATATCATATTTTTGTTAAACGATGTATGTTGAGAAAACAGAAAAAAAGAACGCTCGACGACGAGCCTCGCTCCGCGGGATTCGAACTTAGGTTTTTGCATCAAGTAGCACGATTATTTTCCTCCTCGCAAATGAGCTGCGAAGGCGAGTGTCACACGACAAGTACGTGTGTCAGAGCGTTCGAGCAATTGGCGCTGTACTTAAATACGCCGTGCAAACCCGCGCGATATCAAATTTGTAGAATCGCAAAGTGAAAAAAAAAGCGCAGAGAATAATCAGTCACGCGCTTCCGTGTCTCGTTGGGCACGCAAGTTATCTGTGTCAATGATTATTACCAAGCACGTACACTCGTCCACACGAAAAACAGAAGAATATCGAGCCTGCGACTTTTCCGATCGCGTGACGATTAAAAAGTACCTTATTCTATCCCCCTTTTTATTCCACCTTTCATCCATGAGACACTGTTTCGGAGCTAATCCGAACTAACGGAGCTAACTCCGAACCAGTGTTTCGTTACAAAGTCACTTTTTTGTAGATACACACATACACACGCACGCACGCACGCACGCACGCATACACACACACACACGTGTGTGTATACAAAAGGTACCTTTTGTATACACACACACACACACACACACTTGTGTGTGTGTGTGCGGGCGCGCGCGCGTGTGTGTTTGTGTGTGTATACAAAAGGTACCAAAAGATAAACCTACAAAAAGGTGACTGAAAATTTTAGACTTCGAGGACGGTTTTATAATAGCTTGTGTATCGCCGTACTAAAAATTGCATCAACGCCGGTATATTCAAAATCGCATTCGAATACCAGGTGTGTAAGTATGAAACCGGAATTTGCCCATAGGTGGCGCTAGATGTCGATGCAGTTACCGACACATCACGTCAGCGGTGTCTTGTTATTGTATTGATATCCGACGAAGATTTCCAACTCACAATAACACGAGTTTCATTCAGTAGCATTAGTTTATTAGAGATAAACATGTCGAGTTTTGTGCCAACAAATTACGATTTGCGGACAGCACTACTTTCCTGTTTTCATCTGAAGAAAACCGCAGCCGAATCGCATCGAATGCTTGTGGAGGCGTTTGGTGAGCATGCTCTCGGTAAAACACAGTGTTTCGAGTGGTTCAAACGGTTCAAAAGTGGCAATTTTGACGTGAGGAACGAAGAACGTGGAAGACCACCGAAAAAGTTTGAAGACGCTGACCTGCAAGCCTTGTTGGACGAAGACGACGCTCAAACACAACAACAACTGGCGGATCAGTTAAAGGTGACCCGAGAAGCCATCTCCCTTCGGTTGAAAGCCATGGGAAAGATACAAAAGGTGGGGAAATGGGTTCCACATGAACTCAACGAAAGACAGCAGGAAAACCGCAAAACATCATGCGAAATGCTGCTCGCCAGGTTCAAAAGAAAGTCATTTCTCTATCGAATTGTGACTGGCGATGAAAAGTGGATATATTTCGAGAATCCTAAGCGCAAAAAGTCATGGGTTACTCCGGGTGAACCATCAACATCGACGGCAAGACCAAACCGCTACGGACGAAAGACAATGCTGTGTGTTTGGTGGGATCAGAAGGGCGTCTTCTACTACGAGCTGCTGAAACCTGGGGAAACTGTCAATACTCAACGCTACCGACAACAAATGACCGATTTGGATCGAGTTTTGCGTGAAAAACGACCAGAATACCAACAAAGACAACACAAGGTGATTTTGCTGCATGACAATGCACCAGCACACAAAGCAAAACAGGTCTAGGAAACGATAGAGTCGTTCCGTTGGGAGATTCTTCAGCACGCGCCTTACTCATCGGACCTTGCCCCATCCGATTACTACTTGTTTGCATCGATGGGACACGCACTTGCTGAGCAGCGCTTTACTTCTTACGAAGATGTACGAAAATGGCTCGATGACTGGTTTGCCTCAAAAGAGCAACAGTTCTTTCGGCGCGGAATCCACAAATTGCCAGAAAGATGGAAAAAATGTATAGATAGCGACGGACAATACTTTGAATAAGTTACTTTGTATCATATCATTACAATAAACGTGTTTTTTCTGTACAAAAATTCCGGTTTCATACTTACACACCTGGTAAAAGTAAGCATATTCAGTAAGTTTACTTTTATGTAAAAAAAGTTTATTCCAATCGCCGTCTCGAATTAGCCAGATTCACAAATGTCTGACATTGCACAGACATAGCGGGTCCAAAAAATATTTTTTTCTACCCCAGGTGTCTCATTCTTACGTCCGATTTATCTCGAAAAATAGTCTCCAATCAAGTATTGAGTATAATAAAACTTTTAGGATTCAAGGACCGGTGCGATGGTCTAGTGGTTAGCGTGCTCGCCACTAAACCAGCGGACCGGGAGGTCCCGGGTTCGAATCCCAGTCGCGTACATTTCGTCGTGAAATGTTTTTTCGACGGCATTTCGCGGCGAAATAAGAGTAGTTCCACGACTGGGGGGGGGGGGGGGGGCGAACTCGATGACCGGCTGTATTGGTTAGTATAGGTTTTCCGCAGTTTCCCTATACCCATGACAGAAATGTCGTGATGAATATAATACAGAGGGGGAAGTCGGCTGCGGTCGCAAGAGGGGGGAGCAGGAAGAAAGATCGAAAAAAAGGAGTAAACAGTTAGAGTAAAGAACAGTCATAATGAGGGGAAGAATAGGTAACAAACGCGAAAAGCGTGTACCTAAGGAAAAAACCGATAAAAACAAAAACTTTTAGGATTCAAAGGGGGACGTCCAAAAAGAAATCGTCTTTGGTACGATATTCAAAACGACGGCATCAAGATATGGACGAGATTTTTTAAAAAATGGGACCATGAATTTTTTTCACAAAAACATATCAGGCCAATCCTAACAACTTTTGTAGGAAAAGTTTTTTGATAACGTTCATAATTTTTAGGTTACAATACCATTTTTTACTATTTTAGCGCTATGCAGAATGTACCACGAGGAGGTTAAGTCTTCAACATTCCTAGTGTAAATGTGCGTGGGTGTGTGGTCGTGAGTTTATTTGAGTTTGCTTTACAACGAAAGCGACGAGCCGCAGAGACCCAATCCATGTTTAGGTTATTGAACAAACCCAAACGAACGTAAACAAACTCACGCTCACACGCACATTTACACGAGGGATGTTGAATACTTCACCTCCTCGTGGTGCATTCTGGGTAGCGCTGCAATAGTCAAAAATAGTATTCTAACTTCAAAATTATGAACGTTATCAAAAAACTTTTCCTACAATAGTTCTTAGTTTTAAAATGATAAGTGTATTGATGAACAAAAATATTCATGATACCATTTTACAAGACATGTCGGCCATCTTAACGTCGCCATTTTGAATTTCGGACCAAAAAAGATACACCCGGTATATGTATGGTATTCAATAAATGGTCGTGTATACCGTGGGCCTTAGCTCATATTGCGGCAAGCTGTGAGTCGTGATGTCCGCTCAAACGGGCTTTCGCTTTCGACGACCGTAATACACCGCACTCGCTATTATTCCAGTCAGAGCCGTGAATCCGGTGGTACAATTCCCGCGCAATAGAACACGTGCTTATGGGTTATCCGAAGTGCAAGACCATCGGAACTCACGGTGTACACGACCGTATAGTTACCAGGTGTGTAAGTATGAAACCGGAATTTGCCCATAGGTGGCGCTAGATGTCAATGCAGTTACCGACACATCACGTCAGCGGTGTCTTGTTATTGTATTGATATCCGACAAAGATTTCCAACTCACAATAACACGAGTTTCATTCAGTAGCATTAGTTTATTAGAAATAAACATGTCGAGTTTTGTGCCAACAAATTACGATTTGCGGACAGCACTACTTTTCTGTTTTCATCTGAAGAAAACCGCAGCCGAATCGCATCGAATGCTTGTGGAGGCGTTTGGTGAGCATGCTCTCGGTAAAACACAGTGTTTCGAGTGGTTCAAACGGTTCAAAAGTGGCGATTTTGACGCGAGGAACGAAGAACGTGGAAGACCACCGAAAAAGTTTGAAGACGCTGACTTGCAAGCCTTGTTGGGCGAAGACGACGCTTAAACACAACAACAACTGGCGGATCAGTTAAAGGTGACCCGAGAAGCCATCTCCCTTCGGTTGAAAGCCATGGGAAAGATACAAAAGGTGGGGAAATGGGTTCCACATGAACTCAACGAAAGACAGCAGGAAAACCGCAAAACATCATGCGAAATGCTGCTCGCCAGGTTAAAAAAAAGTCATTTCTCCATCGAATTGCGACTGGCGATGAAAAGTGGATATATTTCAAGAATCCTAAGCGCAAAAAGTCATGGGTTACTCCGGGTGAACCATCAACATCGACGGCAAGACCAAACCGCTACGGACGAAAGACAATGCTGTGTGTTTGGTGGGATCAGAAGGGCGTAATCTACTACGAGCTGCTGAAACCTGGGGAAACTGTCAATACTCAACGCTACCGACAACAAATGACCGATTTGGATCGAGTTTTGCGTGAAAAACGACCAGAATACCAACAAAGACAACACAAGGTGATTTTGCTGCATGACAATGCACCAGCACACAAAGCAAAGCAGGTCCAGGAAACGATAGAGTCGTTCCGTTGGGAGATTCTTCAGCACGCGCCTTACTCACCGGACCTTGCCCCATCCGATTACTACTTGTTTGCATCGATGGGACACGCACTTGCTGAGCAGCGCTTTACTTCTTACGAAGATGTACGAAAATAGCTCGATGACTGGTTTGCCTCAAAAGAGCAACAGTTCTTTTGGCGCCTAATCCACAAATTGCCAGAAAGATGGGAAAAATGTATAGATAGCGACGGACAATACTTTGAATAAGTTACTTTGTATCATATCATTACAATAAACGTGTTTTTTCTGTACAAAAATTCCGATTTCATACTTACACACCTGGTATACGTGCATACGAACTGTATAACAGATCGATACACACACACACACACACACACACACACACACACACACACACACACACACACACACACACGCACGCGCGCACGCACGCGCGCACACACACACACACACACACACACACACACACACACACACACACACACACACACACACACACACACATATATATACACGTAGAGGCATAGATGGATGATAGAAGGGTGGGCTGGAAACGTTTGCTTTCTCCGTATCTCCCGAGTGAATCTAATATTGCATCTCTAGAGTAGGTACTTTAGGTGAGGTAATTGGTGCACACTACACCAGGGGCTCTGCGGTAGAAAGAATCGCGATGATGTAAATCCACCGATCCGCGAGTATACTATACCGCGAACCAGGTGGATTTTTCTTTAATCGCGGAAACACAGATTTGCTTGAAGAAGCATGCTCTCTGTTCTTATGGGGTTGCGCATCTTCCTCGAGTTGTGTTTCTTTCCATTTCTTCGCGCGATGTATCTTTGTATTCTGGAAAAGGCTTTATATATTCTTCGATATTGAGATTCAAGAATTAAAGACCGCGGACGTAAAATTCGTAGTGGCGACAACGGCGCGTTGCACGAATGGTGATTCCCTTCTCTAACTCAAGGGTTCTTTAATGAATATACTCACACGACTACACACATAGACAAACCTGGCAAATGCGTGTTATTATTATAGCTATTATTAATATTTTATCACGATGAGTTTTATGATAATCAGTTATTAAATACTTATTTTTATTTCATTTAATAATCCATAATCATAATACTGTAATGATACAGGTGGGGCGAAGAGAGAGGACCCTTGGTTTGATGTTTGATATTTGATTAACGAGCCTCCAAACAACGTGCGACAAAGTTATGTATGCCGTCCTTTTATGGAGCTTCCATTATATGAATTCAGCGATAACTTGGTTGTCCATATCTGTTGAAATTGTTGATGCAAGTTAACCGTATAAATGGAAATTGAAATTTTTAATTAAATGCTGATAATTGCCGGATTTTTTAAGTCCACGGCTGAAGAATTCCCGGGGAAACGACACATTGCACATCACTTTAAAACTTGATATTTCGCAAACGGGGTTTAATAATGAAAAAAACCACCAATAGCACCTCGATTTCATTTCAAAAGATCCGTCTAATGATGACCCAGTCGATGGGGTACACGTAAAAAAACGTCGCCACCGTTTTACTTTTAGGGACAGAAGGATGACCGGACAATAAAGTTATCCCTTGTTCACCTGTGGAACGCTAATAAAGTCCTTCAGCGCATCATGTCAATTATCAGCTTGGCTTCACGAAGCATACACAGCGACGCACCATTTATTGGGCTTCAAAATTCCAGAGACGCGGCCGTGACTGTCTCTTGATTTGATATGCAGTTCCAGCCTAAGCAGCAGCAGCAGCAGCAGCAGCAGCAGCACACACACACACACACACACACACACACACACACACACACACACACACACACACACACACACACACACACACACACACACACACACACACACACACACACACGCACGCACGCACACGCACACGCACACGCACACGCACACGCACACGCACACGCACACGCACACGCACACGCGCGCGCGCGCACACACGCACACACACACACACACACACACACACACACACACACACACACACACACACACACACACACACACTCACACACACACACACGCGCGCGCGCATATATGTTGCATATAAACGCGCCAGTACCTTTTCGAGGTGCGAAATTCGCGCCTCCGGCGCACGTCCGCTATAGCAAACGCGATCCCGGATATAATGCAAAACAATTATGCTCAGTGATATTTACGACGGGTCGCCTAATTGCGCAGATATATAACGCGCTGTCTCGATAACTTGTACATGAAAGACCGAGGGATAAATAGAAGCGAAGCAATGCTACGAAATCCAATCTGCAAGAGGTGGCCATGCGACGAGACGCGAACCTTTCGTTACTTTCTTTCTTTTGGTCTTACCTTTTTACACCTACGCGCAACGCAGTTGCAACGTACACAAACGTACGAGGTATGCGAGCTCGTATACGGCATGTATACGAGCGTACACACACACACATACACACACACGCGCGCGCGCACGCACACACGCATATATATATATACATATATATATATATATATATATATATATATATATATGCATTACTGATATACGTTTCGAATTATGACCGCCACGGCGTATCGAATCGGCACGTATTGGCAATACTCATAAACGCGGGAATAAGCGAAAACACCTGCGCGCGCCACCGAATCGATTATTGTCGTTATGTTGAAGCTTGACACTATTAATATCCCGATGCGAACCGTATTCGTATAAACCGTCTCTCGATATATGAGACTTAGCGTTGGCCAGTGCAGCAGTAAATGAATGGAAGAATGGGATACTCTATTGGGAATTTCGAATATAGACAGGCCAAAGTCGAAAATATAGCCTCGGCGATGATCACCATTAACTGCATTGGATTCATATAATTGAGATATTTCGCAAACGTTACAGTCTGCATCATCAGGGCTGAGAGCTCCGATACTGAAGCTCTCGTGTCTCAGGTATTCCTTATATAGTTGCAGTCATCTTTCCAGATCGCTGCACCAGCCAACCAGATGTTTTAATTGATCAGCTGGTCAATTAAAAAACCGGGAGGACGGTGTGCCAAATAGGATTGACGTGATATCCTCCATCTCTGTTTAGATTGTCCGGATGTTTTCGGATTTCCAAGCCTTCTCGGTGTTTCCTAGAAAAATAGCTGTTTGATGGGGCCAGACTTTGGGCTTTGTCGAACTGGATGGTATGACCAGTCTCCATCCAATGTTCGGCCAGCGCTGATTGTGTAATATGGCCATATTTGATACACCGTTGGTGTTCTTTTATCCGTGTACTGATCTTCCTCCCGGTTTCCCCTATGTACACTTTACCGCATGAGCAGGGTATCTTGTATACTCCTGGTGCACTTAATGGTGGTCTTTGGTCTTTAGCACTCGGAATCACTTGTGCTAGTTTCTTCGGAGGTTTGAAGATGACTCGCACGTTATGTTTTCCAAGGACCCTGCCTATGCGATCGGTTATGCCCTGAAGGTATGGAAGGGAAGTTGTTGCGGTTATTTGTCCTTCATTCTCTCCATCAGGTGCTGTAATCATCGCCAACATCTTTATGGAGAACTTCGAGAACAGAATTCTGCAAGAAGCTTCCCTCAAGCCCTCCACCTGGTTCCGATATATCGACGACACCTTCGTCATTTGGAGCCACGGCAAAGAAAACCTCAATATTTTCTTAACCTTCCTCAACTCCCAACACCCCAATATTCAATTCACCATGGAGATAGAACAGGAAAATCAAATCCCTTTTCTGGATGTACTGGTTCAACAGAGAAGCGATGGCACTTTGGGCCATAAATTTTACCGGAAGCCAACGCATACGGATAGATACCTCCACGCTACGTCCCATCACCACCCTTCCCAAAAACAGTCGGTCATAAGCTCTCTGGTCTACAAAGCTCTAGCGATCTCTGAACCAGACTCCCTGGAGGTTGAACTAGAACACCTACGAAAAGCTTTAGGAGACAATGGCTACAACCCAGGCAACATCGAAAGAACGATTAAAAATCTAAAAAGAGAAATAGCTGATTCGAAAACGGTTACAGCACCTGATGGAGAGAATGAAGGACAAATAAGCGCAACAACTTCCCTTCCATACCTTCAGGGCATAACCGATCGCATAGGCAGGGTCCGTGGAAAACATAACGTGCGAGTCATCTTCAAACCTCAGAAGAAACTAGCACAAGTGATTCCGAGTGCAAAAGACCAAAGACCACCATTAAGTGCACCAGGAGTATACAAGATACCCTGCTCATGCGGTAAAGTGTACATAGGGGAAACCGGGAGGAAGATCAGTACACGGATCAAAGAACACCAACGGTGTATCAAATATGGCCATATTACACAATCAGCGCTGGCCGAACATTGGATGGAGACTGGTCATGCCATCCAGTTCGACAAAGCCCAAAGTCTGGCCCCATCAACAGCTATTTTTCTAGGAAACATCGAGAAGGCTTGGAAATCCGAAAACATCCGGACAATCTAAACAGAGATGGAGGATATCACGTCAATCCTATTTGGCACACCGTCCTCCCGGTTTTTTAATTGACCAGCTGATCAATTAAAACATCTGATTGGCTGGTGCAGCGATCTGGAACGATGACTGCAACTATATAAGGAGTACCTGAGACACGAGAGCTTCAGTATCGGAGCTCTCAGCCCTGATGATGCGGACTGTAACGTTTGCGAAACGTCGGCATAACGCTGATCCTCAACACGGCCTCCATCCGGAAGCCACATACTCTTCTCATTACATAAAGAGCCGTGAAAGCCTTAAAACTAAAATTGAGACATTCTTGATCAATCGATTGTTGCACTTAAAGGTGAAATCCTTGTATGCATGCTCATAAGCGGTCATTTCATTCGATTACTCGTCGAAGTGAAGTTCGATTAGAAGAATTCCAAAACTACGCGCAAATCAACCCTACCTACAAATGTCGAATGGAAAATCATTGAATCTTCAATAACACGCATACTCACATATGAACGTAATAAAAATCCAATCTCATTTTACAGAGGAACAAGGCAACAAATTGACGGAGCTCTGAGTGTCGTTTAAAGATGAACCTCGAGGTCATGAATCAATGAAGAAAAAAAATACTTACACTGTTAATTATAAACCATTATTCTTCCGTCCTGGCGCTGCCAACCAGCGTCTGTTCTGCATTGAAGGAGAGTAGTGAGGCGACATAAAAAAATGACACGTCAGGAATGAACAGTCAAAGGAAGTGCGAAAGGAGTAAAAAGTACTCGCCGAATAAAGAAGAACGAAACAAAAGAGCTGCACGCAAGAAAGGAACGTAAAAGTGGGAGAAAGAGCAATAATAAAGATGAAAAATAAAAACCGGGCGGTCAAGAACGACACGCGTTGCTCAGAAACTCAACTTCCTCAATGAGAATATAAACCATGGGCTCTAAATGAAACGTACATTTGTATATATGTATATATATCCACACAGGGTCTGTGCAGCTATAACGCGCGTGACTTGCAAAAGCAACTAACACGTCGAGGCGTTACGGGGTCCCATGACGCGGTCGGGGCTAAAATTAAATTTTAATAAAACCTGAGAGAGAGCCACGCTCCTCTCCCCTCGTCCTTCTTTTCCCGACAGGTCTTGCTGGACCAGCCGCAAGCGGACATATACGACGAAGAGATGCGAAAAGCAAAAAGTATAAGCAAGCGATTCTTTACGAGCAAACAATGCGTATATGGATGCCTCGACGAGACAGCGCGAGAGGAGAGATAAAAGTCTCAACGGCATGCGGCAGTCGAAACTTTTTCCTGCCTTTCTTCGACTACTCATCATCATGTATACTCTCGCGCGAGCCTACAACGCAGTCATCGTATACCAAAGTATCACAGTGCGTGAGCCGCCCGGTTCGCATCGATAATTATATTGAGTCGGCGAACTGGAATCTTTGTGGCAAAAACTTGTCCTCGCGTTCACTCATTTCTGTCTCTTATCCGTTTTTTGCATATATCGGGAGATTTACATTCTTCAAGGACAAGGAGAGAAATAGAGAGAGAATACGGAAGGAGAAATGTGATTTTGGGAGCGACGAATAGATACCGAATGCACATACATAATAACGGGAAACTCAGTTGTATGGCTCAATAGCTTTTCTCTCTAGGCTTTTGACATAGAAATCCCCATAGACTTGAATCTTTCTTATCTCGACTCAACCGTATCTGTGGACTGTCTGTGTAGCTATGAGCATATAGGTAAATGAAACACAGCCGAAAACAGAAGTGTGATGTAACCCGTAACGTAGCTCAACTACTGGTTTACACGAGTTCAAAATCCGTCCGCGCGAGCGGCAAAGGAGTTCCGCGCTCTCTCCCTCCGCGTCCTCTCTTTTCTGACGTCGCTTTTCTCGCCAATGTCCCTCGTGTGAGACACACCACGCGCTTCGAAGTCAAAGATGCGGAAAGTACGAAGGCGATCGTCGGCAAGGTACGAGCCAAAGGTAAGGGAAAGAGGAGCACCGAGAGAGCTAGATAGATAGATAGGTAGATAGAGAGTGAGAGAGGGGGAGCTAGAGAGAGAGAGAGAGATAGAGAGAGAGAAGGCTGAACGGACAGAAAGAGAGCTTCCGAATGCCCAGCGGCAAATTGCATCGTGCAGTGCACAGAGACCGAGAGAGGGAGTGAATGTATCAAGAGTTGCAGCAGAAGACCTACAAGGGAGCAGAAGCCGAAGCGGCGCACGATTCGAGATCCTGATTGAGCCGTTCTCGGGGTGGCTTGCCGCGGGAGAGCTCCTTATCCGGCCTTTCCGTCGCTCCTCATTCTCTCAGTTCTGTTTCTCTCTTTCCCTTTTTCTGCCCTCCTGTCTTTCTTTCCTATACTTCTTCAAGTCTCGTTTCTCGTTCTCTCACTGCCCGACACGTCTTGTGTTCACGGTAAGATCGTCCGTGGAAAATCTATTGCGAATCCAACGAACGTGGCCGGAGGATACTCCAAAAGTAGGTCTCGCACCTAGACTGATTGGTACTAATCGAATACATGAAAGAACAAGCCGCAAAGCTTCTAGATCAAGTTTGCTAATGTAACGTCGAGAACACGTGCAAAAGAGAACGGGATAAAACTAACAGTTTATAGTAAAAAAAATGCTGCATCATTGGCAGTTGCGAATAATCGTCAAAAGTAAGCGATCGTTATTTAGAATTTGAGAAAGAAAGAAACAAATAAATAAATTGTCTTTGGATGAAGTAAATAAAAAAAATTATACACTCAATGGAACCTCATTTTGAGACGCTAGCGGCGTTATCTTTTCTCTCCTCCATGCTCTCGCTTCTTCGTGTTTTGTTCTGCCTTTTTGTGTCCCGTTCATCTTCAACACGCGGACTATCAATTTCGTATCGAGACTTTGTGGTCAGACGATGGGCAGGCGATATCCGTGCGTACCGTGGATACGGTGAGACAAAAGAAGCAATATACTGGGAGAATGGGCGGGCGCATACACGCACATGCAGCGAAACTGATGCTTCTTTGTGAACAAACACACTGAGCGAAGAAAGAGGGAGAGAGAGAGAGAGCGAGAGAGAGAGAGAAAGAGAGAGAGAGAGAAACGGACAGACATTAGTAGTAGCTCTTGTATGTGCGCTTTTTTACTGAAAAACCGGCCAAGTGCGAACGAATAGATTCAGACGGGTTCTCGTCTTTTACTCGATCTTTATTGTACAAGGGGGATCAAGTCCACTGACCTCTTGGAAATTCAATCCATTTGTACCCACGGCAAACGATTCTCCATTCTGCAGAAACGTTTGCAGCACTCGAATAATATATAGATATAAATGGTGGTTGCGTTGAAATCTACCGTCCAGCTGTATGCCGCATCGCAAACTTTTCTTAAATACTTAAAGAATTGGCTGAGCAGCCCAATGTTGACAAGTCAACAGTATTCCGACATTTGCATGCCACGGGGGACATACGGAAAGAAGGATAACCCGAGTAGAAATCTTGCTCCGGCTACAATAAACACCTGATCAGGCATCCTGATTTCTTTTTCCAGCCTTGATCAGATTTTTTTTATCAAGCCCTGATAATTTTTTAAATACAATCCTTGACTTCCATCTGATCAGGCTAAAAAATCAAGGCCTGATCAGCGTAAACAATCAAGGCCTAATAAAGCTTCATTTTTCACGACTTGATCAAAGTGAAAAAACATGATTTTTCACGGCTCAGGATGACCGATTTATTCCTGAAATTAAAAATACAATGGATACACAAAATAGAAAATGGCACGAAATTGTAAATAACGCTGAGCGTTTATTTTTTATTCTTAACATAAAATTTATCGCATATATCTTGTGGAAAACAAATAAAATGTTGTCTTTCATTTGTAATAGAACAAAAACTCGAAATAAACTAAGACATACCACTGTACTATATTCCACTTCTTATCTCGAAATAAACTAATATATTTTTTAAACAAAAACTTAAGAAACTTCGTGAATAAAGTAAATACAGCTCAAAGTTTTTATGATCAGACGTTTCTAGGGAACGTTACATTGGGCGTTCTGTTTTTTTCCGCGACGCTCGAAGCTTGTCCCAGTCTTTTGCTGAATTAATCAGGCCTTGACACCGCTCCAACGGCTTGTCCAATTTGCTTCGAAAGAATTTCTATTCTGTGTTCCCTGTATTTCGAAATGACACCCACTGAAAAATACGAAAATGTATATCCCACTTAGAATTCAATGTGTACATATATATCTATATAAGGTATACATTAGGGTGGCACAAATTTGAGCTCTATTTTTTTTCCTTTTTCTCACCATCCAATTATCTACTAGGTGCGCAACTAAGTACCCGGGTTTCACACATGGATGTCGCTAGCGATACATGTAGTCGGCATACAGGTCTGAAATTGGGTGTCTTTATAGCTTGGACATCTGTTAAGAATACCCAGTCGTAATATAAACAAATATCGCACCACAACGACCTTTTTTCTAACCTCGAAAATGTCAAAGTTTGTGCCAAATACACAGCATTTGCGGGAAGCATTGCTTTTCTGCTTCAACCTAAAAAAAACAGCAGCTGAAGCACATCGGTTACTTGAGGAGGCCTACGGCGAACATATACCATAAAAAACAACGTGTGAAGATTGGTTCAATCGGTTCAGAAGTGGCGATTTTGAGACTGGGGACAAGGAGCGCTCGGGAAGACCGCAAACATTTACGGACGCCGATCTGCAAGTGTTATTGGATGAAGATGACACTCAAACAGAAGATTAACTTGCCGAGGCATTAAATGTGGGTCGGCAATGTATTTCGAAACGTTTGCATGCCATGGGAAAAATTCATAAGGAAGGAAAGTGGGTGCCGTATGAGTTGACTGAGAGACAAATGGAAAATCGAAGAGCCACTTCCGAAATTTTGCTTTTGCGGCAGAACAGAAAGAGTTTCCTTCATCGAATTGTTAATGGCGATGAAAAAGTCTTTATAGCTGTCTTTATAGCTTGGACATCTGTTAAGAATACCCAGTCGTAATATAAACAAATATCGCACCACAACGACCTTTTTTCTAACCTCGAAAATGTCAAAGTTTGTGCCGAATACACAGCATTTGCGGGAAGCATTGCTTTTCTGCTTCAACCTAAAAAAAACAGCAGCTGAAGCACATCGGTTACTTGAGGAGGCCTACGGCGAACATATACCATAAAAAACAACGTGTGAAGATTGGTTCAATCGGTTCAGAAGTGGCGATTTTGAGACTGGGGACAAGGAGCGCTCGGGAAGACCGCAAACATTTACGGACGCCGATCTGCAAGTGTTATTGGATGAAGATGACACTCAAACAGAAGATTAACTTGCCGAGGCATTAAATGTGGGTCGGCAATGTATTTCGAAACGTTTGCTTGCCATGGGAAAAATTCATAAGGAAGGAAAGTGGGTGCCGTATGAGTTGACTGAGAGACAAATGGAAAATCGAAGAGCCACTTCCGAAATTTTGCTTTTGCGGCAGAACAGAAAGAGTTTCCTTCATCGAATTGTTACTGGCGATGAAAAATGGATATATTTCGAGAAATCCAAACGCGGAAAATCGTGGCTTTCACTTGGCGAAGCGTCAACATCGACGGCACGGCCAAATCGCTTCAGAAAAAAGACAATGCTCTGCGTTTGGTGGGACCAGAAAGGAATCGTGTACTATGAGCTGCTGAAACCGGGCAAAACTGTCAATGGGCATCGCCACCGACAACAACTAATCAATTTGAGCCACGCATTGCTCGAAAAACAGCCAGAATGGGACACGAGACACGAACGTGTGATATTGCAGCACGACAACGCTCCGTGCCATCGCAGTTCCATCGTCCAGGACACCATAAAAACACTGAAATGGGATCTGGTACTGCACCCGCAATATTCGCCAGACCTGGCCCCTTCAGACTATCGCTTGTTCCGGTCGACGGCGCATCGCTTGGGTGGGCTACACTTGGCCAATTACGATGCAGTACAAAATTGGTTGGACGAATGGTTTCAGCCCAAAGACGCGTCTTTTTATCGTCGCAGTATGAATGTATTGCCAGAGCGATGGCAAAAATGTGTAAATAGCGAGGGATAATATTTCGAATGAACTATTTTTTGTATTTGTCTTGAAATTTTCGATTTATTATTGGTAAAAAAACCTGGAAACTTAGTTGCGCACCTAGTACTTCAAAGAAAAAAATTGTTGCGAAAGCTGCGAGCGGTCAATAAATATTCGGATGTCGCTCGAGCCTCCCAAAAACTCTAATTTTCATTAAACAACCGATTATCTTTCGTCCACTTTTTACCCATAAATTTTATGCTCTATAATTTTTTAATTCAGCTCCCAAAAGCTCTAGCTGGCCAAAGAATATTTAGTTGTCGTTGAAGAGCTTCAAAATTTCCAATTGGCACGATTTTTTTTCTCTTCGCACTCATAAATTTAACACTGTATAAAAATTTCAGAATAATTAATCCTTTTTTCTTTAGAAACGAAATTTTTTAAATTTACCTCACACTTCCAATCCGATAAAACGGGGAACCTACCATTTTGTTTACGGATAAGAGCTTTGCAGAACTATTTTAAGAGAAAAAAATTATAATTCTTGGGTTAGTAGTGTGAGGTAAATTTGAAAAATCTGTTTCTAAAGAAAAACGATTAATCGTTTTGAATATTTTACAAAGCGTCAAATTTATGAGTGCGGAGAGTAAAATAAAATTGGAAATTTTGAAGCTCTTGAGCGTCCGCTAAATGTCCATTGACCGCCTAGAGCTTTCGCGAACTCCATCTAAAAATTACAATTAATTGGTGAGAAGTGGACGAAAGAAAATCGATTTTTTAATGAAAATTAGAATCGAAGGTCAGTCCGGTGAATGTAATACCATCGATGCAGGTAAGTTGACAGCATAGTGCAGTTCAGTGAAAGTAATGTCCATCCGAAATGCATTTCTTATGGACTAACTTGCACCGATGGAATTACTTTCACTTAACTGAACTACGCAGTCAACTTATCATTATTCGGTTAGCCTACACTGTCCGGGCTAATCAGCACCGATGGCAGACCCTGTACAGCGAAGGCCAACCAAATAATGGTAAGTTGACAGCGTAGTGCAGTTCAGCGAATGTAATGTCCATCCGAAGTGCATTTCTTATGGGCCAACTTGCACCGATGGAATTACTTTCACTTAACTGAACTACGCTGTCAGCTTACCATTATTTGGTTGGCCTACGCAGTTTCTTTTTCTCCTCTGACAAAGGAGTCCGACCAAGTAAAATAAAATAAAAGCGATAAACAAAACAAATATAAATCTACTTACATAGTGGTAGCGCCAACACCTGCCAATCCTCAGGAACTTCGAGTCGTTCCTCGGTGAGAGGATCTGTTCTGGATCTGTCAAAAGTATCATAATAAAGATTTTAAACAATGCATATCTAATTTGGCGTATGGTTTATTTACAGTCAGATTCAATCCAATTTATATTTATAGATTTAAGAATTGTAAGTCTTTGAAAAAAATTAATTGTTATACTAACCTGCTGCTGTATTATTTATTCGTTTTTTCCCTTATTTAGAGCCCGCTATTCACGCAGACACAGTCGTTGCGCAATATTCTTCTGATTGTGTTTGTCCATCTTATTCACAACGTACACGTTATATGTAAAAATGTATAAAGTGATTAATAATATGTCTCGTGCTTTTCTCGTGTCTGTGTATCATTTCACAAGATGAGGTTAGGCATGTTTTAGCGCCGCACTGTAGAAGTCCAGTTACGTGATGATTGCTCTAAGCATGGAGCCTAGATACCAGGAGGTTCAGCGGCAATGCAAAGGCGCTGAAAAAAGCGTCTCCGAAAATGTGTCGAAGTGATGGCGCTGGGGTGCAGCGGCACCTACATATATAGTAATATATTGGTCATCGAAGTGAAAGTGATCGGATGAGTCTCCAACCTCACGATAGACCGATCGTGACATCAAACGTCGAAATATCCGCCGATTCATAATTTCCTCATGACGGTTCGGAAAGAAACGCAAAAACGAGAAAAGATCTCAAACTCAAACTCAAAATGGCGGTGATACAGCCCATCTAGAAAAACGTGTTTTTTTTACAAATAGCTTCACGGGAGAACGGTTTTGTCGTAAAATATAAGACCTGAAGCAAAAACCAAAAAAATGATAATTTATATATTATTAGCTATGAGACTACCTAGAAATTTGCTTTCAAATTTTGAAAAAATAGCGCACTTTGAAGGAAATGAATCGATTTTTTGCCAAAAAGAGCAGGAAATTGTTTATAAAAAAAAGTTTACATTTAATAAACAAACGGCTATGTACTCCCATAGAGAATGTAATTGTGAAGCTGCTATAAAAATTTCAAATCGATGCATGCAAAGGTGGTCGAGTAATCTGTCCTCCTAGTTGGAAAAAAGTGGTTTCGAGAAAAACGCGTTTAAAGTTGTACGAGCGACTCAGCGCGCGCTCCGAGGCGCTGCGGCTAAATCGATAATTGAACCTTTAAATAAAAAAAATCGCTACAGGACCAATTGCATATTGTTTTTATGACACCAAAGTATTTTTGGACAAGAAAACGTCTTTCCAAAATCCTAGAGTGGTGTTATCCCTTAACACGAATGAGGGTTAGGTACATCATCTGTGATCTGTCTTAGATCGCACCCATGTTTAGCGTATATCTATATACATATAGGTTCCGGAGCACCCCAGCGCCATCATTTCTTGTTCTCGTTTTGGGGACGAGTTGAAAGGCCTCGCTGAACCTCCTGATATCTAGGCTCCATGGCTCTAAGTTAGCTGGATCAGGCACATTGAAGTAAGCCGTAAGTCCAGTTGCTTTCCATCGCCAGAAGCTAGCTGGGTCACGCGAATTGAAGGAAGCCGTAAGTCCGGTTGCTCGACCACCGTCAGACCCCAGCTTGATCAGGCAAATTAGGACATACTTAAGTAAGGCCTCCGTACTGAAACGTGATCAGGCGCAGATCAAATATGAGGCTAGCCTAACAATATTTCTCCTCGGGAATCGCTGCCACAAGAGCGAGAACGCCATTGCGAATCGACAAAACATCACCATTTTCTTGCTCGCGCGGCACAGAAACAAGTGTCCCGTGGCGTATTGCAACTGGGGATGAAAAAAGTATTTATTTTGACAAACCTCAAACATCCACATCGACGCCAAAATTGAATATCCATAGTTACAAAGTCATGCTGTAAATCTGGTGGGCTAGAGAAAGGGTAGTACTTTCTGAGTTCTTGAAACCCATGGAACCGGTCACTGCCTAAAATTACCAACAGCAACGGAAGCGTTAGAGGATAATCGAACAAAGACCGACAGTAGCACCAAATCACCGAAAGGTGGTTTAGCTGCGCGACATCTCTCGGCCCCACGTTGCGTTGGGGGTGGTAAAACACTGGTGAAACTGGAATCGTAGGACCCTTCTCACCCAAGTTTATCCTACCAGTGATTGTCACTTGTTCCGGTTGATGCAGGCACGCCTTCGAAGATACATACTTCCGTAATTACGAAGAAGTGCGAAAACGGTGGGAGAAAATAGCAACAACCGAAAGAAAATTTGATCAATATAAAACAACAAGTTTTTACAAAATTAATGCTTTAAAACAAAAAAGACGGGTTTCAATGGAACCGCTTAATGTATACACAATAAAAAAATCACTTGGATCAACGAAATTTTATATTCACAAGTGGCTAACAAAGTATTGAGATGAAACTCTAAAACATTTGATTATGCCGGGCATCCATTAGTTCGATGGAATAAATAATTTAAAAAATGATCTGATCTTCCATTGTTTTTTATATGGTGTACGTGGATATATATATATATATATATATATATATATATAACATTGTTGTGTATATATGGATAATTAGATAAAATATTCGTAATAAATATATAACAAATATGTATAAACACAACATGTTTATAAATTATTTCTTGTCTATGTTGTAAATTTGTGATCGAAGTTATTGATCTACTCTACATACGTGCATGGATAAGTAGTATTTGGAAAAAAATCATAATTCTCTGGAGTAGTTTCCTTGATTTTTTAAATCAACCCACGGTAATTTCTGTCGATAGAAATAAATAAACTATAAGACGATAAGTCGGATACAAGTACGATGAGTTGTAACAAAACCTTAATTCATATTTTTCAGGATCGTCACGTGAAGGGCATGAGCAGAGATCCCCAAATGGATTCGAGTCAGGACTATCATCTGTTGTTGGGCTACGAAAACAAAACCCACACGGTCCTCCGTTTCAGCCGACAATACGACACCTGTGATCCCCGCGATCTCAAGATCACGGTCAGTCCCTTACTATTATTTTCATCTAAGTAACCGTCCGCATTACGGGTTAAAAAAATCGAGCATCTATGGAAAATCAGAATCTACGAAATTGCGCGAAATTTATTATTTGAAGGCCAGAAAAAACTGAATTGTAGACCCGCGCACCGAACAACTATAGAGCTACACTGACTTCTTCCAAATCGCTGATGCGAGTATCATTACATTAATCGCCTTTACGCAATAGGACGTTTTCTTTTTGCCTCATCGACTTCGGGATGATAGGATCGCAGCTTGCGTCTCCTCATTTATACGAAAAGTTCCGCTGAAATACACCCTTCCCAATTTCCGTCGATCGATATTACGTCCACGCGATGAAAAACCTTCGAGGCCGCTTCAAAGGCACCACGAACTATGGCGAAGCTAATCTCACTTATCAAAGCGGCTATCGCGCGCGCAGCCAAAGAAAAACTGTCCGTCATTCCACCTTACGTCAGCACATCGATTTCCCCTTGGGTACGTTCGCCATTTACACAGTTTAATACTGTATAGTGTAAAAACGTCGTTAAAATAAAGAGAGCAATTAAGCAAGTACAGCAGAGAACGATCGAGCGCGCAGAAACAATCTTTCTCGACAGTTACGCGAGCGATGAGCTCCTTTAACTGGGACGCCAATCTCGCCGACTAAGGAAAAGCTTCAGGCATATAGCTTCCTTGCCAATGAAAATGTTATATTTTCATGTCCGTCGGCGAAGAGCTTTCGCGCAACCGTCACACAATTCTCCTACACGGAGCTTGCTGTTGCAAGTGCACCGAAGCTTACACGATTTTGCGATGACGACAAAATTATCCTTTCAAAAAGGTATTATCATTGTTTGATATTGCGAAACAATATTCCCTGGCCGTTATTCACTTCGAAGGCTCAAACTTAACGGATAATGAGAAAATTTAACGATTACCATTATTATTTTATAATCATCGACTTATTGCTCCGGGCAACACACTTCCTCAGTTTGCACTAGAAAACATTCGCCTAACCCCTGCGGTTAGCTTCGGTCTTAATCTGGACCGGAACAATGATGCTGGGTGGCACTCGAGGGCGTCAAAACCACCTCGGCTGTCGCCGAGTCAAAAAGACACTAGAAAAATTGTACTTCGCTCTGCGATAGCCACTCCCTCAAGCCAGACTGGAACGGCTACCGTATTTTACAATCGTTTGCCTGAGTAAAGGGAGGAATCCAAAGCTAGCATCCGACCTGCCAACAACTGGACATTGGGTTTGCAAGCCGGTATGTCGGCGAGGCCTGATGCAAAGAACTCCTTCATCCTTCCGAGCGCCGATGATGAGGACAACGAAAGTCACCCTGAATCCCCGGTGCAAACTACGCAGCTCGGCCAGAAGAGGATGATACTTGAGGCGTTTCTCCCATTCCTTTCGCGACACGTTTGGCTGGGGCCGAAAACTTAATGACGTATATCGTCTTGTCATCGAAATAGAAGAGGACAACATCAGGCTTAGTCGCTTGAAGCGGCCGGGTGGTCGCGAACGAGAAGTTGCGATAAATGTTGCACCTCTCGATCACGCCAACGGACTCAATATCTCCCGGTAAATAAGGCGACACAGGCTCCCGGTCCATCCCATAAGAGTGCCGTGGATGGTAATTAGTGTCTCCGGCGATTATTTGCATGCACCGCACAGAATGGTCGGCAGTGGCTGACCCATAACGCAACTGCGATAGGGCGAACAATCGATAACTTCGTCTTGGCAGGCGCAGATAAAGCCTTCGGTCTCGGACATCAGTCCAACTGACTGCCAGAAGGAAAAGCTCAGCCGAGCGGACAGTCCTTGCTCCTCGACGTGTTGGAAAAACACACTGTGCATGGGTCTGCCCACATGCTGCCGAGTCGGGACAGATAAATGTCTTTGTATTTAACGTGCAGTATCTGGTCGTTTACCTTTATTAGACGGCCCCCATGGGCTCGAGATTGGGCTTACGCTCACCAGCGCGGCCCCGCTATTGCGGTACCTATCAGTACGTACCCAGGATACGTGTCCCGAGTGCAAGCTACTGATGAAGCCGAGAGACTTTCCACACTCTGACAGCTTAGCAGGCTACTTCTTGACCTGTGACGCAATTCACCCGTCGGGACCTCTAAGGATTCCTAACCAGCATTCGGTTATAAACCACTACCCCGGATCCAATCTCACTTGGCTGGGCCCGGTTATATGCCGATGGGCCCACAGTCCCCGTGGTACCAGTCTATCACTGGTTGTATCTAATATCTATCACTGGTTGTATCTTCGTAACAGCGAAAATTCCGCCACTTCTAATCATCGGTACTCACACCCGTCAGCATTGGTCGGCTAGCTCGGACCGCGGTGTCGCCGCTCATCGGGGTCGCGGGACCCCGAGCATGGGATCTTTATCTCATCTTTAATTTATACACGGGTCGTATCGAGTGACGGTGCGTGCAGTTGTAACGGCACGAGACCAATAGTACTCGCATCCTATGAGCAAATTAATTGTACCTCGGTCATTGGAACATAGATTCGCATTAACATCGTGAGCGAAGTACGTGCATTCTCGATGGCTAATGATCGAAGAGTGGCTTTTCCACTGCTCTATGAGTTCATCTGGCGGAATGCATTCGGGTACGTATGTAGGTGTAGCATACGTGTATAATACCGTATCTCGATGCTACATAGAAGCTCAATCACTTGGCGGTAAGCCTATGATGCGTCATTCACTTTCAGAGCTATCGGCGAATAATCCTGATGTCATTCTCTCATACACTACATAGACCTGGGTTATTGACATAAATTGGTAATGGTATCATCATTTGGCGACAAATGGCGTAAGAATACCCCTATCAAATATAATAATAGTTGCAACAGTTGGAAAGGTTTCTGTCATCGAATTTCAAGATGAAACAAGAAATCAATCTTTTTAAAACGTTTATCAAAGACATTCAGCCGCAATTTTGGTTTGTTATTTGATCAATACGAATGGTCGTGCGACTCACCGGTGTAAAAAGTCAGTAATTATTACACTATGGATGATCGATCGATCGATGTTCAACTTCAAGGTAGTCATCGGGTCGAACGAAAAATATGGAACTTATCGACACCTGTCAAGGTTTGGTTTTTTCTTTTTGTAGTATATAAATATTTCTTCATGTGTGGTATATAAATATATTTTGTGCTTTATAATAATGCGGGACTTGGCGTGAATGAGAGATCGGTGTTGAGTATCGATAAAAATCGATATTTTGGGGGCTCATTCGTCGCTAACTGGGAACATAAAAGTTGTACGTACATACATTCATGCAAATATGTTTACATATGTATATGCATATAGTCTTATAGCATCTCTTTTATGCATCCATTTTTACGTGAGAAAATATCGAAATATCATACATTTTTGGCACTCAAAGTGAAAGCACATTTTTATTATTTATTGTCGTCGGTCTTCCTTCATTTGCCTTTCGTTCTGCTTCATTATAGACGTAAGTACTTCTTGAGCAGAGTGTACAGTGCATTATTTTTCATTGAGGAGAGCGATCGGGTCGATTCGACCTCACATCGCATCTCATGTGGTCCTCAAAATGGTTCACTTTCTTCGTACGATGTGCACTCTTCTTTCTCTCTCCATCTTTTTCCTACATATACCAGGAACTCTGGTAACACGAGACTTGAGTGAGAATCCCTATAGAGCCGATCCCGATCTTGGGAATCTCAAGACTCGAGAAACGTTGGCTTTGGTCATCCGGCACGATTACGTGTATGTTTATGAATCTGTGTATGAGTGTGTGTGTGCGTGTGTGTGTTTGTAGGCTCAGGAAAGATCGTATGATTATCATACCCTTTTATCCTTGGCAATGGGGAACACTCTGGAAACGCTTCGTCACAGTTGAGTCATCAATGTGACGATGAGATAGTGCGGAGGAGAGAGGCTACGGCGAGGTAGAGAGGAAAACGTGATAGAAGAAGACTGAAAAATATATATAAAATGAACGTCGCGAGAGCCCGAGATTTTATCAAGCCCACGACAAACGATGGGTCCTCGTACATATTTATATATACGATACATTTTCGATCTGGAGATACGAGGCCATTTTCCCGATGAGTTCATCGAATCACGTGAAATATCGGGGAGAAGTTTGCACCGGGAATATATAACTGTATATCCGTACAAAGAGAGGAGCATTCGTGGCATTGTTGAGCAATATGGATCTTTACGAAATCAGACTTATCTTCATGAGACCTCGAGTTTCGCAGGGTTGACCCTCGTCACATAGCGCTCACTCGGGTGTGACACATCTTCGAGTGGATCTCGATATTACGAAAATTTTGCAGCGAGTTCACCTCGCCAGCGGGTCAAATATAATCTTATCCACATAATTCGGTTTAACCTTCCAATCGATCCGAGGGACTTGTAAATAAACCGGACTTGCTATTTTTCACACAATTTCCTTCGCCAGAATACATGATTGATTTATTAATTTGGCGATAAATGTTGGCAGCAGAACACAATCTTCCCATTGTCAGATGGGCAGATAACACCAGAAGTTACGTTGAGTATGTATGATATATATGTCGATCGTTAACGGACGTGCACAAGCTTAGGTCTGAAAAAACCGGTCAATTAAAAAGAACATTCTGCTAGAAGTCGGTATCGGGATGACTAGGTTGGGATGTTATAAACAATCGATACATAGTCTTGCCAAGATTGATGAAAAATGAAGTTATTATTATTTAAACGAAGTGCCGCTGTTGCTGTATGGCCAATCGGTGTAGGCGATTCCGGCAACTAAGGCGATCTTTAATGAAGAATAAAGAATGTACTTTTAGTAGAATGATAAAACTTCCGTATGAACGCATACTTTTATGATACCTTGTTTTTTTTGTAGAAAAAAAGGTTGGTTTTGGATAATACAACGGTTAAAGATTTGTTATTACAAAAGGGATAAGCATAGTTAAACATCAACCGATCATGCAATAGAGAACGTTATAAACTATGCCCCGTCTAAATTCGGAGTGTTTTGGACGAATACATTTTTAGATAGGACTTACATCGTTTCATAAAATATTGTTTCCACGAAAACTCAACAGATAAAAAGGTCGTCAAGCTTGCGGGCCGGTTTGCCGTACCGCGGTGGGCAATCTAACCCTTCCCAAAAATCGTGAAACTCGGTGAATTTTTCGTAAATCTTCGCTCCAAACTAAATTGAAGATCCTAGACTATAAAAATGCGGAATAAAAAAGTCGTGTTTTTTTTTTATTTCAAGCTTATGCAGACCCCGTGATTCGTTCCATTATTCTTTACCAAAACTTGGTTAGGAAGTTAGTTACCTTTCATACCTGTCTCAGCGGCAGAGAAAGTGATACATATATACAATATCAGTAGTTCAAATAATAGAAACGGACGTTATATACATTATTTTGGAATATTATTAAGTAACACCATCAACAAACCTCACACAAAAAAGAAATCCAATTTTGAGAATCTTATGTGAAAATAAACCCCAAAATTAACGTACGCACGTATTTTTGCAGAATAAGCGAACGATAAATCACAGTTAAGTAACTGTTGATTAGTCTGAGATCGTATGTCGAGACACCGGAGGGAAAAAACCAACGTGTTTGGGAGATACAGAGAGCAGGAGAATGGGGCGCAAAGAGAAAGAGCGGGCGGGGGGGCTGAAAAGATAGAGATTGTTAGTGTACAGTTAAAGCAACTGCAGGTGTTATCGGATTGGCAGAGTACTTGGATCCATGGGGGGGGGGGGGGGGGTAGAAAGTCGTCTATCGGTAGATAAAAGGAAATTGAAGTAACTCCGGTTGTCTGTGGCGTTGGGTGGACGAGCTGAAAGGCCGAGAACGATGTTTTTCGGATTATCCAAGTCGGTATGAACTCGTTCGCCCCGTACCTCCCGGTCCGTCCGGTCTTTTCATGCGCGACCTATCAGCATTAGATGGTCACGCGATCCACGCAGGTGGTTCATTCGCTCGTTTGCGCGTTATCGACGCTGCCACCTCACCGAAGAATTTTTCAACTTCAAATTACTCGCATCGATCGACCTTAGCCTGTGTCGGTTTAGCATATCATTGTGTACGTGTAATCATAGAACCATGCACAACTTCTTATCCCTGGGCACTTTTTGCCCCGTCTACTTTTTCTTTCGTACGTACATGGGTGTAGCCACGATAGGGCAGGGAGGGACACGCCCCCCCCCCCCCTGGCGAGTCAAGCGCAATATATACGAACAAAATTACAAAATTTCAATATTGCCAATTAAAAATTGGCGCGCGGCGCACATCAAATACAGTTTTATATTTCTCACGACGTTCCCGATGCTGCGGCTTTTTCTCAAAGCAGTAGCGGCTGCATCGCCACAACTTTGGGAAACAGCCACAGAGCGTCGCGTCGATCCCAAGACCGACAGTGCTGGCACCAGGCAGCGGCAGCGGAAGTAGACAATTCGATTTCGCGACATAGCAGACTAACCGTCTTTGTCAAAAAGAAGATAGAACAAAAGAAGACAGTACTGCTCCGATGACCGAAAGTTTATTTTCATTCTTTCGCTATTTGTTGGCGCTAACTCGCTAAGAACATCTAGTGCTACTAGCGATATGTTCTAAATATATTAACATAATTTGGATTGGCTATCTAAAATGGATATTAGAAACTTTTTTAGCACAAAAGTTTCTAAACACAATAAAAACATATGTTTTTATTGTGTTTAGATTACTTAGAAAGATTTGTACAATAAATGGTCGAGGTAACCCTATAAGTATGCTGAGAGAAAAGTCCATGGTATTTACAACAAATGCCCATTGTAAAAGAAACGATAATAAAATTCGTTATTGTTGACACCGCAATCATAATATGATTAACACAAATATAAGAGAGTAGTATATCTGAACATGTGTTTTGGGTGGCGTGTTAGACTATCTATTATCCCCGACATCATTATTCACTATTGTAAAAGGCTTGGCATGGTCAAGCCTTTTATAATAGTTCTGCTGGTATAAATGAATGGTTTAAATATCTCATTAAAATAAAAAATACATATATTATATAAATAAACGAATCTTATTAAAATAACAAAATAAAAATAATTAAACTGGTAGAATAGCACTGAATCCACCATAGCTACATTGTCAAGTTGACAATATAGATATGGTTAATTCAGTGCTATTGCAAAATTGGCACACAAATATTAATGTTGTATTATTGTACGTAAGATTTTGTTCAGTCAAACTTCTATCGTTTTCAAGTTTGTTCACTTTATATGTTAACATTAACGTTTGTCGAGTATAATTTGTTGAAAGACCTTATGAAAAGTAATCATTCGAAACAAAATGATGGTAAAGTCTGCGTATAGCGAAGACGTCAATCATTTGCAGGTCGAGCAACCTCAGGTTAGTAGTTTTTTAAATTACGCCTGTCTAAAAAACTGTTACATAGTATGTTTGTCCCATTGCAAAAATCGGATATCAGTTCAATACTTCTTCTTGTAGTTCACCTTCTGTTCTTGTAGGACACACATTGTACCTACATTGTTGACTACATTGTTCTTGTAGGGCACATATAGGACACACTATGCACTTAGTAGTTCGTATCGTATAATATGGTACAAACTCACTCACTCACTCACTCATTATATGGTACAAAACTATTGCGCTGCGCCAAAAATCCATTTAAACAGTGGCTTATCTGTCCATAATTTTACCTGAATCGGAGGTTACAGCTACTCGGAAGTATAGGATTTCAAGGAAGGACGACTGAGAATAAAAAATTATCGAGGTAGAACTCTTAGTGGCGTATCTTATTCTATTTTGGACTTATAAAATATTCTATGCCTCTAGTAGGAGGGCATTGATGCCTTAAATCAACACTTGAATAACACACCACATACGCATATAGCACGTCATATCTTATCGTATGGTACAAATCACTATAGACATCGCCGCTAATCACAGGCAACATTTAAAATCAATGAATATATATTTCAGGCCTGTTTCAGGTATGTTTGTAAGATTGGTGGTTGCGGTTAACATATGTGCATAATTCATGCAACTGCTACAATATCAATAAGTAGTACTATACTTTCAGTAGTAACTAGGACTATAAAATATTATTGTCCCCTCAGAGAAATATAAAATAGAGTTGAAATATGGTTGACAACATAATACATGTTGCTCAGTGTATTAACTTTTTCGCATTAGGTAGTTACTTATTGCGTAGACTTGTTTAGGTCGAAAATAGAAAGGTTCGTGTAGAATAGTATTGAAACCAAGCGTATGTAGTTTTAGTTTCGAGCGTTTGAAATAAAACCATTTTAACCCGGCTTCAAACTATTCGTCGGCTATGTATTTTTATTGTTTTTTTTTCGTATGCATGCATAATGATTACGCTGTGATCGCTGATCTGATTTGAATGGTTGTTTCTTTGCTGTGTAGGGAAACACCGCGATGTAGTTCCACAAAAATGTAATACAAATCTGCCAAGTACGTTTTCCAAAAATCAGAAAG
Organism: Ophion slaviceki; assembly: GCA_944452715.1. Taxonomy (NCBI): domain Eukaryota; kingdom Metazoa; phylum Arthropoda; class Insecta; order Hymenoptera; family Ichneumonidae; genus Ophion; species Ophion slaviceki. The sequence goes on along the minus strand of OX101785.1, from coordinate 37,664,241 downwards.
AAAACTCTTAAACCCAGTATGTTTCTCAACATCTGGGCACTAATTTACAATGACAACCGAGCGAATCTTTGCTTCAAAACCGCGCCGATTTGGATGTAGATGACACCGATGAGCGTGATATGCGCGTGGCGCGACCGATCTATCCTACAGAATTCAGGCCCAGGGTCCAGTCAATCGCAATGCCATAGATGCTTTAAGTGACAAACAAGTCAGTCAATAAAGTATGCAAATTTCACAGGCTAAATTTAGATAAGTGAAGTCTTGTCAAGTAGTTTGGTAATTTGGCTGTGGAACACAACAGGAACACGACAGTACTTGTTAAGGTCTTTAACAGATGTTGTTGATCGTGCCTATGTATCTGAGTCAATTAATCTAGTAAAATCAAATCAATGAGTACCCAAAAATTCTAACAAATACTAGAACGAAATCGTGTATTCGGCAAAACTTTAACCCGAATGTTGAAATTTTACTGATTGTCCCCAAATGATTATTATTTTATTCTTAGGCTTGCCACAGTGTAAATTTTAACGGTCAACGAAGTGAGCTAGACCTGCTATGCTACGATAGTGAAATAAGCAGATGAGCGAAATGGCTGCGGAAATTTTGTAAGTGCGGTATACGCTTCCGACTTGATCGAAGTGGATTACAGTTTAAATAAATTACTAACAATTATTTGATAAGTGATTGAAAATCATTTAATAACTTCTTCATATTGACTTTCCTTACTTATGCCCCCCCCCCTCTGAAGCAAGTCTTGGCTACGCATCTGCGTACGTATATACGTGTATATACATACATGTTATGAGGGTTACGAGTTAGTTAAGGGTAGTCCTCGATAATGCGGAAGCTTTTTTGAGCTCGAAAAATAAGCCGTCAACATTCTATTACATATGTAGGGTAACCTGGTATAGGACTACGCACCTAAGGTTCAAAGCGGTGAAAAAAACAAACAAATACATTTTACGAATCAGTTTTTCTTTTAATCGAAAGAATATCTAGTATTCTATTGAAATTATGAGCGACGATTGGGAATCTTAATTTTTTTTTAAGTAACAAGCTAAGAACTACGAAACGGGATTTGCGAACTCTTAGACATACGGGCGTTTAAGAGTTACGCACGGGGGTCGATAAGAGTACGCAAGCATCAACCGACACATGAATCGCAATTAAAGTTGCCCACATTTGTATGAGCGGTGCATTTCTCATGCCACCAAGCTTTACACATCACTACACTCGATCCATTCCTCACATATTGGTTCTTCGTATATTTCTTTGTATACTTTGTATCCTTGTAAAAAATATATATACTATATATACACAAAATACTATATATATATATATATATATATATATATATATATATATATATATATATATATATATATATATATATATAGGGAATTCCACGCCATTTCACCTAGCCCGTGACCCTAACCATTTTTGGTTTTCCTGATTTTTTTTTGTAAAATTGTACCCTATGAAAGCAATATCCAAACCAATTTTTAGATTGTTATCTTTCCTCTTTTAGGAGTTATAGTTTTTCAAAAAATCTTGATTTCGGAAATGTTGGAAACGTTTAAACGCTGATTACTCCTGAACTTATTGAGATATCGACAAGTGTCACAATGTCATTTTTTTACTTTGACGCATACGTTCGTTAGAAAATATGAAAAATTATCAATTATCGATGTCAACGTTTTTTTTGCTTCTAAAGTAAAAACTATTAAAAAAAAAATAATTGCCTCTTTTTATTTATTTTTTTTTATTTCTCTGAAATCGATTCACCCATTCTATTATTTTTAAGACCAGTCTCATCATGGGTCTATTTTTCCTTCTATTTTTCTCGAGTTTATCATATTTTTTCGGAAGACTTTTATCATTTTAATCTTTAATACTGCTATTAATGATTTTGTGACTTCCAATTCGGCTTTGTCAGACCTGAACCGGTTTATTTTTAATTTGTGCTGAAATTAACGAAAAAAAATTTTTTTTCGTTAAATTCCGCACAAACTAAAAATAAACCGTTTCAGGCCTGACGAAACCGAATTGGAAATCACAAAATCATTAATAGCATTATTGGAGATTAAAATAATAAAAGTCTTCTGAAAAAATTTTTTTGTCAGAAAGAAGTCGATATTTTTTAGAAAATTACAACTCTGACAAGAGAAGAGATTAAAACCGAAATATTGGTGTGGATATTCCTTTCACAGGGGAATATTCCTTTCAAAATCAGGAAAACCAAAAATGGTCGGGGTCACGGGCTAGGTGAAATGGCGTGGAATGTCCTATATATATATAAAATATATACTATATATATAAAATACTAAATATATATATAATACATTTATATGAATATATATTTTTTCTATACTTTGTATACTTAAAAAAAAAAATTAACAACAGTCGTATAAGAGTACGCGCGTACTCCTACACACCCAAGCACTGCATACTCTTATACCACCTGCACATTTTACACAAACATGACTGTTACTGCCAATTATTGATGAGATGCGAAATTACTTTCATTTTGAACAATAACCTTAGTAAACCGGCGTATGAAATGAACAGTTGTTTTTGAAGAAAGTAAATTGTGTATCGTACTTGTAATGCTTTGAAAATGTCAAAAATAAATAAGAAATTGCAACGATAACTTCAAACTTACGTAGGCTGTCCGTTTTATTTCACTTTGGATTTTTTTTTGGTCAGAAACCCTCACCCTGTGAGGCGGTCAAAATACAACAGAAGTTAGCTTCAATTAGCAAACCGTTTCGTCATTAGCTTAACTGCGTACTCTTATCGCTTGCGTACTCCTATACCAGCTTACCCTACACGTAATTTATGTCTATGTCTAGAAAAATGGGAGACCTTGCTTCGATTTCATATTTGTCATTTTTACCCCGCTTCGTTAAACCGGTAATCGATTCACGTATAGCGTGTTTCCTTTTTCTTTTGGGGCATAGGAAAGTCCACCAGAAGTCACAATCACTACGAATTGCATCGCTTTTTCCGGGAGTGAATTAAAATCATTTCGTGGGAAAAGGCCATTTCGCGATTTAAACAATTTCTGATGCACTACACAGACCGTTATGTATCTGAGAGTACCGTGTA
>OX101785.1:37613995-37660933 GCA_944452715.1 Ophion slaviceki | reverse complement strand
GGGTTTCGAGCGAGTACAATTCCCGAGTGAACTGGATTCCGGCAATTCGTCAACAACGGGCGACGAACAAAGGAAACAGAGACAGATTATCGAATGTAAACAAACGTGAGACCAAGCGCTCGGTGGCCCTGAGCGCGCGAAAAGACTGGCTGAGACATACACGCACGAACTATGTAGTGTATCATTATTCGAACGATATACGATACACGATACACAAACTATGTCGTGTGTTACAGAAATTCGTATTTTTCGTTGGGCCAATTTTCGCGGGTTCCAGCAAACACTTTCAATCTAACGCCCTTGGCGTAATGAACGATCATATTCATTAATAATCGGTGGGGCGGAAGAAAAAAAGTCGTTAATTGACGCGATACATGTTGAAACAACCGGAACCTGACGGAACGACCGAGGTCAAGATACGAGCTCTACAAAGAATGAACTGGAACCTCCCCAGAGGCGGAAACCCGGGAGCAAACGCGACTTTATCGTCAAAGCTCTTCCACTGGGTTCTGATCATCTGGGGACACGAAATGAGGTGTTACCCCTCCATGGGGTAACACTTCGACTCTTGGCGTAATTAACAAAAGAACAAAAAAACTTGGAGTTCGTACCTTTTAGTTTTGAGAGACGAGAGAGATCGGGCTCACCGTCGAAGGTACTGCAGCACCGGAGACGCTCGCTTGAGAAGCAACGGGTCCTGGTCGTATGCTCGCTCATTAGTTTCCGCGGTGACGTGGGTGGGCTCGAGGACTCTGAAATCGAGTCTGCATAATTCGCCACGCTCTCGCGGTGCTTCCGGCTCTATCGTGCCCCACTCACGCGCCCCTCTCCTCTTTTCACGCGCTCCCGTGTAATTGCATTATTTCTTCGTTTCGGGGAGATTTTCTCTTCTTTTCCTCTGAGGTCACGGCCGCGGCACCGCTCTACCGCGCTACCCCGCGCGTACGCACCTGTCCTCGCGGCAAATTTAAAACTGCCGCTCGGACCTCCATCGCTAGGAACCGGGGCCGGATCCCGAACGCGGGGGGAAGGGGGCTCCCACCGCAATTTTCCAGCGTCCTGGAAACAGCGGCGGGCCCACGCAAGATACCCCCAGGTGAACTAAACTCCCCGGCCGCCGATCCACCGGCCCGACCCCCTTCGACGGGGCGCCGGTCTCACGCGGTCCACGAGGCCCGGGGGGACAGTAGGGATGGTGCAACTCCGGGTTGCTGAGTCGAGAGGGATGGGCGACACGTTAAATTTTACCTTATTTCGGCATCTCCTCCGGCATCCAATCCGCGAGCACGGCTATCCGACGCTCGCCTACCTCTGAGTGGAGGCGCGTATGTGTCCCCTTCGAGACCCCGACGTTACCCGCGCGACATTTGGCGGAGCGCGGAACCGGACCCGTGACCGCTCCTAAGGTATCGTCCATGCATTACTTCGAGGTAAATTGGAACGCACGCGCGCGATCGTCGCCCGATCGTTCCGTCCTTCATGCCAATGATCCGAAAAAACTGGCCCAAGCATATTACGAGGGTGGGGTGAAAAGTTTCCGGCCTGACCAAGAAAAACGATATTTAAAAATTTTTTTTTGCTTTATTTTTCAACATAATCTCCATCAACACTGATACATTTCTCATAACTCTCGCATCCCAAAAAACAGTAGCCATAACCTTGTTTTCCGATAAAATTGTTTTTGCCTTCTTTGGGGTTGGTTCCCCTTTTCCAACCCACTGTTTTGACTGTTCTTTACTTTCAGGAGTGTAGTGGTGGACTCATGTCTCATCAACAGTTATGAATCGACGCAAAAATTCGTTTTGATTACGTCTATACAGCGCCAAATTGTCGGTAGCGTCGAGCGTTAGCAAACGCTCGATTGGTCGAGCGTTAGCAAACGCGGCACCCACCTTGCACACAGCTTTTCCATGTTCAAATGGTTGTGCAAAATATTTCGCACACGTTCAGCTGACATCCTACACGTCTCAGCTATCTCGTGCACTTTCAACCTGCGGTCTTCCAACACTATTTTATGGATTTTTTCAATCATCTCTGAAGTTGTGACTTCAACGGGCCGTCCTGAGCGAAGCTCGTCAGAGGTGCTCACACGACCAATTTTAAATTCAGAAACTCACTGATTAATAGTTGAATATGATGGGGAGGGGTCTCCTAGTGCTGAATCCATCTCTTCTTTTATTTGTTTTGGTGTAAAACCTTTCAAATGGAAGTATTTGATGACAGCACGTTTTTCCAATTTTTCCATTTTTACGAAAACAACGGAAGCGTCTCGCGCAATGTGCTCTCAAACGCAAACTAACGTAGCGATTGGGCTGAAACTGTACATACAAGCTCGGTAGGAATGGTACTGTAGGACGCCGCTCCAAAACTAGACCTAGTGGCACCATCTCTTGGTCAGGCCGGAAACTTTTCACCCCACCCTCGTATTCCTAGCTTGATAATCGTCCATCCGTCCGCGGCTCACGAGCCGGTAGGTAAACACACAGGTAGGACGTGGCGGTTTACGGAATTAATTTTCAGAAAGATATAATATTCCGCCACGCCGCGAGTCAACGATTTCGGAGCCACCCAGAGTCGAACCAGGACGCCCCGGGGCGTAAAATGGACCCACTGGTCGACACCCTCTTGGACACCGACGTGACTCTAAAAATTGTCACGTCACAGTCTACATTTATCAAGTTCGGAAACGATAAAATTGAATTGTTATACAAATTTATGGAAAACTTCCAATTTTGAGAAAGTAGGCATTTTATTACAAATTCGTCCGGGTCAAAATAACCCAGTGTATCAAGGAAGGGTTGAAGGACCGATTTCTTCACTATTTTTTAGACTTAGGGTATGTTTTGTTACTATTTTTGGTTGTTACATGATATTTTCTTTATTAATCTTTAAAAATTACGAAAGTGTGTGCAAGGTCTTTCAAATGGGTTGCGGCAGATGTTGTCAGACGGCATGACACGTAGCGTCGGCGGGATTAATCTGAAAAAAAATCAACGAAGGTTTTTCTTTCATTAATACTCATACCTACGCAGAATATGAACCAAGAAAAAGTGAGATTGTTCAAAATTAATTAAATGGTATACTTTGAAACAAAAATATTTAATTTTCCGAAAAAATGACTGCCTTTTCCAATAAAAAAAATTACGTTTTTTTTTTCATTTTCAAGAACATTGAGGATCATGCTTTAGACACTAAGGTTAGAAAGATTTATCCCAAATTTCATCAGAATCGGTCGATTAATTTTTTAGCTATACGTCACACCAGCAATGAAAATGCAGTTTAGAAGACCGTGCTATACCCCCGCTATTTTTAAAGATGAATAAGAAAAAATACCATGTACCATCCAAAAGTAATAATAAAACTAAGTCTCAAAAATAGGGAAGAAATGTTTCCTTTAAAAAACAATTATGAAAATCAGCAAATTTTTTCCTCGTCTGAAGGTATCTCCCCCCTTAACTCTACTTTATCGTATGCCCAACTGGCTTATTTCTACCCGGTTTCATTTTGTTTGGCTCTCAATTCTTCGTCTGCGTCTTTTTTATCGCAAGAACTAATAAACGATGCAACAATCCACAGACTGCGAACTTCGCACCACTGTCAAATCTCCCTCACCAAGTTCGACAACTTCGGAAGCTGAATGCTGCCAATGCGGTTTATTCATGACAGCGCTGTGGTAATCAATATGAATTTATTGCTTTTAGCTCGAAAAAGTTGCTATATTCCTCTCGTTCGTGACTGCGCCAAAACGATGTATCCGTTATCCCTCACAGGCAACTCCCCAACCGGTTAACCCTGCATCACTGAGCATTTACATTTCAAACTAGTCCTCCCTCATCGGATTAAGGGGTTACCCCCACTTGCGATTTTGAAAAAATTGATTTTTTATTGCATTTTTTTGAAGTATAAGTATCTGAGAATATGTCCTGAAAATTTCAAGTCGATCCGAACAAAATTGACTGAGATATGAGCTTGAAAGAGAAGAATCCGTTGTGTAAACGACCGGCTAGTCTGCCGTCTGGCGCGCTTGACCCTCCCTCCGACCTTCAATGCATTGTTCGATGAAAAGGGTCGTATACCTGGCATTCACAACGTTCATATAATAGACTGGAATTTATAAAAACGTATTTTCGTTGTCTGTTATGGTCTAAACTCGTCAGTGTAGCTCGAAAGTTCGACTATATAAGACGTATATTCCGCCGTTCATAATATTATAAGCGCAGTTTTTATTCATTTTAGATTCAAAAATGGATCGAAAAAAAGGTTCGCGACAAACAAGAAGCAGTGATAATTCACGGAAATCGCGACCAAAAAAAAGGAAGGGTGTTTTTAACCCCAACCTGGCCGAAACGGAAACTAAAAGTTTCAGCACGTCTGCGAAGAAACTGAAAAATAATATTGATATGACTGTGAATCAAAGTCCTAATATTGAATATCGGATTTTGAACTTTTGGGTTGTGTTTGCTGCTATTTCAAATTTAGTGAAGTGCAAAACGTGTAATGGAAATATTACATTTGAAACGGCAAGTGCAAGAGGACTAGGCTTCAAAATCGTTATGAAATGTGACTCATGTGCAGATAATTTGATACCATCTTCTCCTTTTTTGGAACATTCGTATGAAATAAATCGTCGGGTCATATTCACCATGCGAGTTCTCGGCATAGGATTGGCTGGAGCACAAAAATTTTGCGGACTTATGGACATGCCAAGGTTTCTTACCGAGACTCCATATTCAATAATTTTGAAAAGTATTTATGAGTCTGTGAAAACATGTGCAGATGTAATATTTAAAAAAGCCGCACGAGAAGAAATTGAAGATACACCTAATGCAGAAGGCGATGCAACTCCTCAATTAACAGTTTCCGGAGATGGATCCTGGAGGAAGCGAGGATATACGCCGTTGGTCGGAGTCACATCAGTCATAGGCTACTACAGTGGAAAAGTACTTGATCTTGTGGTAAAAAGTGCGTATTGTAAAATGTGTGAATCGTGGAAACATAAGCTAAATGATGCGGACTACGAAGAATGGTACGAAACACACGAAGATAACTGCAGTGCAAATCACGAAGGCTCCTCGGAAAAAATGGAGGTGGACTCCATTATCGAAATCTTCAAGCGTTCAATAGAAAAATATAATGTCCTGTACCGTTACTATATTGGAGACGGAGATTCGAAAACGTACACTGGGCTAGTAAATTCTCATCCTTATGACGACGTAGAAGTTATAAAAAAAGAATGCATCGGTCACGTCCAAAAGCGTATGGGATCCCGCCTTCGTAATTTAGTAAAAAAAACAAAAAGCTTGGTGGTAAAGGACAGCTGACAGGAAAATTTATTGACAAGCTCACTGTGTACTATGGACTTGCTATTCGACGCCATTCTGCTTCTGTTCACGATATGCATGAGGCAACATGGGCGACCTTCGATCATTACAGTTCAACCCATGCAAATCCACACCATGAGAGATGTCCAGCCGGTGAAGAATCGTGGTGTTCGTATCAACGAGCTCAGGCGAGAAACGAGGGTTTCCAACACGATTACAAACCATTTCCATCAAATGTATTGGATGCCATCAGACCTATATACAACGATCTGAGTAAGGAAACTTTACTCGAAAGATGCGTCGGTGGCTTCAATCAAAATAACAACGAAAGCTTCAACCAACTTATTTGGAAAATCAGCCCAAAAATCGTCTCGAGGGGAGCAATCGTTGTAAATTTAGCAGCTTATATTGCCGTTGGACTATTCAACGAAGGTTCAAAATCATTATTATTTTATTTGAACTCAATCGGAGTGAGCTGTGGACACAACGCGCACGAATACGCTGATAAAATGGACGAAGCACGGATTGCACTGGCAGAGAGACGTGCGGCCGAGAGCACTCGTGAAGGAAGAATGTTACAAAGGCAACACTAAATTTCCGTTTTGCAAGCGGCATCGTCGGCGGAAGAACTTCTGTATGGGCCCGGAATAGATGACTCTATGTAAGTTTACAAAAAAAATATTTTCTTCGTGTAAACTGAAATTGAAACTTTAAACGCGTTTTTCTCAAAATGGCATTTCTGAAGTCGGTGACCAAGATTACTCGAACACTAATGAACCGATCTTCTTAAAATTTTGCACGCTTATTTAATACATAAAAATGTAGTCTTTAATCGTTCAATTCTTTTTCGAAAAAAATGGCTGTTTTATAGCCAAAAAACGGCCGTTTTTTTCCGTTAACATCGAACCATTAACTTTGACTGTCCGCCATTTTGTGAAAAATGATTATTTTTTAAAATCCTTCGATCAAAGACTAGTTTATACTTATATTTCACTAAATCCATCCGCATTTTTTTTTCAGATGATCCACTTCGCCGCAATGTTGGTCACCGCAAACCGTGTATATAAAAACATTACTTCATTGACGGCCATTTGCCACTAAACAATGTAATATTTTTCAATAAAAAAATTACTGAAAGTTCTTCAAGATGTGTTCTTTAAGATGGTATATTGATCGATTAAAAAAGTTTTGTAGTTTTCTTTAAAAAGATTCATGAAAAAGGCCTTTTTTGCGCTACAAGTGGGGGTAACGCCTTAACACACATCATTACATTGTGTTCCCACCATTGTAAGTCTAGAATTAATTTCTCCAAAATCGCTATATCTTTATGATATTTTTCGTCTGTTCTCTTTAACGCTTAACACTTTTTTCATTCACAATTTGTTGTGTTCAAATTCCCGTACCTAACTACACGACTAGCATTTACTAAGACTCCACTAAGTTCAGCCAATTTTCTGATTCCACAGCGACTAATATTTTGGAATCTCCTAGCAAGCTCATATATATCTGTCTTCTCTTATCTCGCGTCAATTTGACACAGAATGTTTCCAAATTGAAAATAAAACTACCAAAGTTTATGTCTTTCAAAGGTTCAAGCTTGCATTTATCCACATTTAATATTACAACCGTTGCTGCAATTAACTTCCAGGTTTTCTGCACATTTTTGCAACACTCATAGGCTGACTATCAAAATAAGAGTATATCATCCAGATACAAGACTAGTACAAATTTGTTTATTCGCACATACTAGGCTATTGGTTTCATTAATTTGGTGAACACAAATGGCGCTGTGCTTAGACCGAATAAGATACAATTGAATTCGTACAACTTACGCCTATAAAGTCTAACTTACTCCTATGTGTCTTAGAAATTTTCTACAAGATTTCTCGACAGCAATCAAGAAATACGAATCTTTGAGACCTATCATTGCCGTGAACGCATCTTTGAGCATTAACCGAATAGCTGTCATCATCTACCATTTATAAATGAAGCGCTGAAGAAAACTTATTTGGTGCTCTTGAGTTGAGAATAGAACGCATGTCACCATTGACCGTAGGGATTTAAAAGAATGGCAAAATGAATTGCATTAACAAGGATGGCATGTAGAGATTGCGTCTTTTTTAGCAGCTTACAAAGCACCGTTTCACAAGCTTCCATTTCCTGTTCTGTTAACTTTGATTGCCTATTTTCAACTTGCAAATATGGTTGCGATATGAATAACATAACCTTTCACACATCGTAAAATGAAGGGTGTCTCAAAATAACCTGACATTTTGAATTGCGCACCATTTTTCTTGTGGCGAACATAGAGTACCAATCTATGACAACTGGCATCACGCAGTATTGAGGTTTAGTGATGGAGAATTACACGATGGAACAACGCATAGAAATTGTGAAAATTCGCTACAAAAATAGCGCAACCTGCCACACTGCAGGAAAAACAATGCAGTTATTGCAGACAAAGTTCCACGGTCGTATTATCGCACGCCGCGGCGATGTGAATTGGCCACCAAAATCGTGCAATTTCACGCAATTGCACTTCTTTCTTTGGGGTTTTCGGAAAGGAAAAGTGTATGTCAATGATCCACAGACCATTCCGACGCTTAAGGAAGCACTTGGACGCAGCATTAATGAAATTAGTCCGAAATTATGCCAAAATGTTGTTGAAAATTTCGTCAAATGAGCAAACGTTTGCAAACAGGGATGACGCGGCCAATTATTGTATATTGTGTTCCACACATAACCTCCATGATTGTACCTTATATTAAAATTAATATATTCGTACTTTTCAAATAAACAATACGTTTTATTAGTAAATAATAATGTCTGGTCATTTTGAGAAACCCTTTAGAACGGTCATTAGTCAATTTTTTTCACGTCGAGAAAAAATGACCGTCCCCTTCTTGCCATTCTCTCCGAGTCTAACCCTTGTGTTGATAGCTGTCCTTGGCCCGGAAATCTCTCGATTTCTATCCCTTTCCGCTGAGTGCCCCGGTAAATTTTCTTCCCGGAATACGGTACCAAAATGTTCCTAATATACACTTTATTTGGTCAAAGCCTCAGTGGATTTTGTCATAGATTAAGCCACCAAGCCATTTGCGGAATAGTGTTAGCCGGCAGCAACTTGTCGATTGGCCTGTCAACGGCGATATTTTTCACGTTGGCATTTAATCCCGGAATAATGAAGGATTTTCTTGACGTGAACATATGATGATGTGAGTCCAATAAAGTCCTACCGGCATCGGCTTGCCGTTCGCTAAATTCCGACGTGTCAATCTCCTGGTTGGTACTATGTTCTGCTTTTAACACTGCGGTTCAGGCTGTGCCAATAGCGTTCATCTCGGCTTGCAGCTGATTCTGAGAGACATACTGATAGGTATCTTTCCTTATCGCTAGATGTGATATGGCCGACATAACCGTAGAACCCCAACGCAGTTTTCAGTACCTGTAAACCCGAACCATGGGTCGTTGGCACTGGTCGCTTATTTTCCTATGTTGCAGTGTACGAAAAAATCTGAAAAAATGCATGGGTCTTCTTTGGACTCATACCTGAAGGCTACAATTTTTTCCATGCCAAAAACAAAATATTGAATATTGATTCTCTGCAAAACTCTGATTCGTGAAAGCATTTTAGACTAGAACGTTCAAAAAATCATATCTTCCATTGTTGATTTTTGTTTAAAAAGTCAAACCGAAAAATTTCGGGAGTAAAAGAAATTTCGAGGATGAATATGCGATATTAATTTTGTAATTCAAAAAAGCTAATTTCAAGACTGGCATATATGCTCTATAAAAAAGAACAACATTCGGGAAAGATTATACGACTACAAAATAATATTGTTAATAATTAGTTGTCGTTTTTTCAGTAGAAAAGTAGTGTATTACAACATCAGTAGCAAAAAAAAATGAGAAGGAACATTGAAGGGAAAAAATGAGGAATGAAAATAAAAATTAGAAATAATCATGGCAAATATGGATGCCGTGGTCCTCGCAGAAATAAAAATGAGAAGGAAAATTGAGGAAAATTGAAGAAAAAAAATGAGGAATGAAAATAAAAATTAGAAATAATCACGGTAAATATGGATGCCGTGGTCCTCGCAGATTGGCTTCACACACCGGTCACAGCAAAACTGGATTTTTATCAGATTTTGCAGCAAAAAAATTTACATTTCTTGCGTTTGTTCAATCTGTCACTTGCGCGAACCAGTTCGTTTGACGGCCTAAGATCGTCATTATGTGAACGAACAAGTTTGTTGAAAACAAAAACCGCAAAAGGTTCCAAGTACGTCCCCAACAATTGGACAGGATTAATTGTTCATATTCAAAGCGATTTTTAGAAGTAATTAGGAGGCTACCTCTCAGGCTAGTAAATGGGGGGAGGGTTAAGGGGCGACTCGGCTTGACCAACGATACGTCGGTTTTGTTTTGGCTTTAGCTCTTGAAAGGGCCGTTTGGCTGGGTGGGAAAAGAGAAAGAACCGGGTTAGATAAAGCAAGCGTCGTCAACGGAGCTAGGGGGGAGGAGGAGTTATTTAGAACGAGTGTGAAGTGGGAGCTCGAAGAAAACTCATCGCTTTGGAAAAGGCGGGGCTGGCGCGGCTCCGGGTGGAGAGGGGAGTGGGACGATGGAACTGGGCACGTGGATTCGCGCATTAACCTTTTCAAAAAGTTCATCGAATTCTACCGGGCCTTGTACCGAGGGAAGAAAATGGGGGGTTGGAGGCAGAAACGGGCGTGATAGAGGATGGGGAGGGTAAAGGGCCCTGAAATCCCCGATGTTCAGGGGCGACTTTTCGACCTTTTCCCACTTAAGTTCGGGGCAAACAATGTCACGAGCACACCGCTCGTGGAAACGGTTTCGGTAGCCACTCGTCGGATACGCCGCCGATGTCCCGACAAGTCGTGAGTTTTCGGTATTAAAAAAATAATATGAATAATAATAAATGAAGGGAAATGAAGGATACTACAATAAAAAAGGGAAGAACCCCCAAAAAGGAAGAACAAAAACGTGAATACATCTAAAATATTAAATACAAAAAAAGAGATGCAGGTAGCAATATAATTTACAAATATAATAATGACGCGGATAATGTGGTGTACGAAGAGACCCCCCCTTGCTTAGCGGTCGAAGTTCTAACCCACGGTACGGTGGTGAGAGGAACCCTTTTCCCTTTTCCAGCGATACAGCGCCGCGTCCCTTTTACTTTTTCAGCAGTCGGGAAGGAAAAAGTAGGAGACTGGTTTGTACCACGTATTCAGTGGGCCGAAAAGGTTCAAGGCTTTCACAACTTATTCAGCGGTCAAGCAGTCCTCGCTACACTTGTTTAGCGTTAAAAAACTATTTCTTGGGCCTCGCGCTCCGTCTTAAGCTAGACTCCCACAGCCCGACATATCACAGCCTGCGTCAGACCTTGTAATTCCGAGTAATTCCCACGGCGTGTGTCGGCCCGAATCGTCCTGTTGTTTTCGCTATTCCAATATGGCGAGTGATCCGGAGCGCATGGCCGCGTGCGCAGCCATTGTGGTTTTATTCAGTGGTCAACAATTAATAGAGCAAGCAAAACGGAAGCAGCGGTAACGACGCTGGTGGATGTCGTCATTCAACAAGAGCCGATCAAGGGTTATAATATTAACTAAACCTATACATAATACCATGCAGATCTTCATTACTTACAGATACAATGTGACTGATATGCTGAGCGATTTTGTACGGGAACCTAACAATACATTTGGAAATTTCTGCAGAATGTCTTAAGATGACTTTACGTTCCTTCTAAATAAGATTGGCCTACACATTTCAAAGATTGATACGATATGAGACGGTGCGTTCCAATTCAAGAACGGTTTGCCTTGCATGCTTATTTAAGGTTTCCAAACAAACGGTCCCAAGATGCGTTGACAGCGTCTGCAAAGCCTTAATACGAGAATGATCGGATGAAATAGAAGTAAGTTGTTGCGTTCGAAATAATATTTATTCAAAGGGAACATCTTCTTTTTGACACTCATAACAGTGCTTTAATGATAGTGTATATGTTGATTTTTGTGTACTCTGGCAGCCCACTTGGCAATTATTACGGATAGGAGTGGTTTCAGAACTTGACGGCTGTGAGTGAAAGGAATGATAAGTATGTGGTGATGGCTGCGAATGATAGGGACTTTGGTGCCCGGCGAGTGCGATCAAGGCGATAGTGTAGAATGGGATGGAGATGGAAATCTTGGTGAACCCTGTGGCAACTGGACACTTTGCGATTATTGTTGATTAAAATGGGTTTGACAACTTGGTAGTTGTGAGTGCAAAGAATGATGAGTAGGTGGTGATGGCTGCGAATGATAGGCGCTATGGTCCAAGGGCCATGAAGGTCTGATGACAGTCACCCCAATGTGATAATCTGGTTGATCGACAATTTGTGTCATCTGCGCATCATAATGTCTTGTGGGTTATTATTCATTTTCTAGTTGTCTCAGATTATACACCAACTTATCTATTTCTAACATAGCTAGTTCTCGTGCGTGTTCTTCAAGACTCCTTAATTTTTCAGCTAACAAATTACAATACAGCGAAGATATAGCTTTTCGCGGTTTTTGGCTCAATTGTTTGAAATAAGTATACGCTTCATCCATACGGCTTTGAGTCTCATCAAGTTTCCTTTTTTTCTTTGGAATTAGTTTCAGAGCTTTGAATGCAACGCCTTGCTTTTCATTGGTTTCGAAATTTTCGGTCGCTTCATTACTTTCATCCTTACTATCTTCGTCACTCTCATCTGATATCTGGAAGTAAGCAAGAACGAAATATATTATTATCAGAGAATTTTCCTGTATCTGGGGCATAAATGCTTAACTTCTTATCTTTCGCGAACGCGAAAGATAAAATATCGCTAAGACCGCTAATATCGCTAAGACCGATTTTATTATTAATATCTAATATCATACTGATATCGCTAAGACCGATTTTATTAAGGCGTTACCCCCACTTGTAGCGCAAAAAAAGGCCTATTTCATAATTTTTTTAAAGAAAACTACAAAACTTTTTTAATCAATCAATATACCATCTTAAAGAACACATCTTGAAGAACTTTCAGTAATTTTTTTATTGAAAAATATTACATTGTTTAGTGGCAAATGGCCGTCAATGAAATAATGTTTTTATATACACGGTTTGCGGTGACCAACATTGCGGCGAAGTGGATCATCTGAAAAAAAATGCGGATGGATTTAGTCAAATATAAGTATAAACTAGTCTTTAATCGAAGGATTTTAAAAAATATTCATTTTTCACAAAATGGCAGGCAGTCAAAGTTAATGGTTCGATTTTAACGGAAAAAAACGGCCGTTTTTTGCTATAAAACGGCCATTTTTTCGAGAAAAAAAATCGAACGATTAAAGACTACATTTTTATGTATTAAATAAGCCTGCAAAATTTCAAGAAGATCGGTTCATTAGTGTTCGAGTAATCTTGGTCACCGACTTCAGAAATGCCATTTTGAGAAAAACGCGTTTAAAGTTTCAATTTCAGTTTACACGACGAAAATATTTTTTTTGTAAACTTACATAGAGTCATCTATTCCGGGCCCATACAGAAGTTCTTCCGCCGACGATGCCGCTTGCAAAACGGAATTTTGGTGTTGCCTTCGTAACATTCTTCCTTCACGAGTGCTCTCGGCCGCACGTCTCTCTGCCAGTGCAATCCGTGCTTCGTCCATTTTATCAGCGTATTCGTGCGCGTTGTGTCCACAGCTCATTCCGATTGAGTTCAAATAAAATAATAATGATTTTGAACCTTCGTTGAATAGTCCAACGGCAATATAAGCTGCTAAATTTACAACGATTGCTCCACTCGAGACGATTTTTGGGCTGATTTTCCAAATAAGTTGGTTGAAGCTTTCGTTGTTATTTTGATTGAAGCCACCGACGCATCTTTCGAGTAAAGTTTCCTTACTCAGATCGTTGTATATAGGTCTGATGGCATCCAATACATTTGATGGAAGTGGTTTGTAATCGTGTTGGAAAGCCTCGTTTCTCGCCTGAGCTCGTTGATACGAACACCACGATTCTTCACCGGTTGGACATCTCTCATGGTGTGGATTTGCATCGGTTGAACTGTAATAATCGAAGGTCGCCCATATTGCCTCATGCATATCGTGAACAGAAGCAGAATGGCGTCGAATAGCAAGTCCATAGTACACAGTGAGCTTGTCAATAAATTTTCCTGTCAGCTGTCCTTTACCACCAAGCTTTTTGTTTTTTTTTACTAAATTACGAAGGCGGGATCCCATACGCTTTTGGACGTGACCGATGCATTCTTTTTTTATAACTTCTACGTCGTCATAAGGATGAGAATTTACTAGCCCAGTGTACGTATTCGAATCTCCGTCTCCAATGTAGTAACGGTACAGGACATTATATTTTTTCTATTGAACGCTTGAAGATTTCGATAATGGAGTCCACCTCCATTTTTTCCGAGGAGCCTTCGTGATTTGCACTGCAGTTATCTTCGTGTGTTTCGTACCATTCTTCGTAGTCCGCATCATTTAGCTTATGTTTCCACGATTCACACATTTTACAATACGCACTTTTTACCACAAGATCAAGTACTTTTCCACTGTAGTAGCCTATGACTGATGTGACTCCGACCAACGACGTATATCCTCGCTTCCTCCAGGATCCATCTCCGCATACTTTTAATTGAGGAGTTGCATCGCCTTCTGCATTAGGTGTATCTTCAATTTCTTCTCGTACGGCTTTTTTAAATATTACATCTGCACATGTTTTCACAGACTCATAAATACTTTTCAAAATTAATGAATATGTAGTTTCGGTAAGAAATCTTGGCATGTCCATAAGTCCGCACAATTTTTGTGCTCCAGCCAATCCTATGCCGAGAACTCGCATGGTGAATATAAATCGACGATTTATTTCATACGAAGATTCCAAAAAAGAAGAAGATGGTATCAAATTATCTGCACATGAGTCACATTTCACAACGATTTTGAAGCCTAGTCCTCTTGCACTTGCCGTTTCAAATGTAATATTTCCATTACACGTTTTGCACTTCACTAAATTTGAAATAGCAGCAAACACAACCCAAAAGTTCAAAATCCGATATTCAATATTAGGACTTTGATTCACAGTCATATCAATATTATTTTTCAGTTTCTTCGCAGACGTGCTGAAACTTTCAGTTTCCGTTTCGGCCAGGTTGGGGTTAAAAACACCCTTCCTTTTTTTTGGTCGAGATTTCCGTAAATTATCACTGCTTCTTGTTTGTCGCGAACCTTTTTTTCGATCCATTTTTGAATGTAAAATGAATAAAAACTGCGCTTATGATATTATGAACGGCGGAATATACGTCTTATATAGTCGAACTTTCGAGCTACACTGACGAGTTTAAGACCATAACAGACAACGAAAATACGTTTTTATAAATTCCAGTCTATTATATGAACGTTGTGAATGCCAGGTATACAACCCTTTTCATCGAACAATGCATTGAAGGTCGGAGGGAGGGTCGAGCGCGCCAGACGGCAGACTAGCCGGTCGTTTACACAACGGATTCTTCTCTTTCAACGCTCATATCTCAGTCAATTTTGTTCGGATCGACTTGAAATTTTCAGGACATATTCTCAGATACTTATACTTCAAAAAAATGCAATAAAAAAATCGATTTTTTCAAAATCGTAAGTGGGGGTAACCCCTTAAATAAAATATCGCTACGACCGCTAATATCGCCAAGACCGCGTTCGCGAAAGATAAAATCTAACACAATTAGGCCCTCGCTTACCATAAACATACTATTTTGTTACAGTTGCCTCGGTCATCACCTGAAGGGTTGAAGATTGAAGGCCCTAGACAACGGGGGACGTTCCCTGGACTCTAGGGGCATTAGATGACACATGTCATGATACACAGCCCCACACACAGTGGTTCAGAATTTATCAACTATAAAGGCACATGCAGCATGGTACTTTTAGCTTTGGTTGATGCTGACTATAACTTTATCTTTGTGGATTGTGGTTTCCAGGGAAGAATAAGCGATGGTGGTGTGTACAGAAACACAGAATTCTACAAAAAACTATGTCGTAATGAATTGAATTCACTACTACCAGATCGCTTACCACTGAAAGAAGAAGAGGTGCTCTACGTTTTCGTAGCGGATAGTGCCTTTGCTCTGACTGTTAACACGATGAAGCCGTACGCCGGGAATCATAACTAAGGAACAAAAGAAAGGGTCTTCAACTATCGTCTATCAAGAGCTCGGCGAATCGTTGAAAATGCTTTTGGAATTATATCTGCTGTTTTCAGAGTACTGAGGAAACCTATTCTGTTATAACCCGACAAGGTGACCGACATGGTTATGACTTGAGAAGAGTTTGTGGCTTCCGGATGGAGGCCGTGTTGAGGATCAGCGTTGTGCCGACGTTTCGCAAACGTTACAGTCTGCATCATCAGGGCTGAGAGCTCCGATCCAAAGTCTGGCCCCATCAAACAGCTATTTTTCCAGGAAACACCGAGAAGGCTTGGAAATCCGAAAACATCCGGACAACCTAAACAGAGATGGAGGATATCACGTCAATCCTATTTGGCACACCGTCCTCCCGGTTTTTTAATTGACCAGCTGATCAATTAAAACATCTGATTGGCTGGTGCAGCGATCTGGAACGATGACTGCAACTATATAAGGAATACCTGAGACACGAGAGCTTCAGTATCGGAGCTCTCAGCCCTGATGATGCAGACTGTAACGTTTGCGAAACGTCGGCACAACGCTGATCCTCAACACGGCCTCCATCCGGAAGCCACAAACTCTTCTCATTACATAAAGAGCCGTGAAAGCCTTAAAACTAAAATGGTTATGACTTGTGTTTATTTACACAATTTTCTGAGGAGTTCAAAAAAACCGAGGCCAATATACACAAAAGCAGCCGTTACCGCTAAGACTGTCAGATATAACTTTGCTGAATACTTTGTAACAAATGGCGCAGTAACAGGCAGAGTATCTTTTAATTTGTTGTCTTACCAGGTGTGTAAGTATGAAACCGGAATTTGCCCATAGGTGGCGCTAGATGTCGATGCAGTTACCGACACATCACGTCAGCGGTGTCTTGTTATTGTATTGATATCCGACAAAGATTTCCAACTCACAATAACACGAGTTTCATTCAGTAGCATTAGTTTATTAGAGATAAACATGTCGAGTTTTGTGCCAACAAATTACGATTTGCGGACAGCACTACTTTTCTGTTTTCATCTGAAGAAAACCCCAGCCGAATCGCATCGAATGCTTATGGAGGCGTTTGGTGAGCATGCTGTCGGTAAAACACAGTGTTTCGAGTGGTTCAAACGGTTCAAAAGTGGCGATTTTGACGTGAGGAACGAAGAACGTGGAAGACCACCGAAAAAGTTTGAAGACGCTGACCTGCAAGCCTTGTTGGACGAAGACGACGCTCAAACACAACAACAACTGCCGGATCAGTTAAAGGTGACCCGAGAAGCCATCTCCCTTCGGTTGAAAGCCATGGGAAAGATACAAAAGGTGGGGAAATGGGTTCCACATGAACTCAACGAAAGACAGCAGGAAAACCGCAAAACATCATGCGAAATGCTGCTCGCCAGGTTGAAAAGAAAGTCATTTCTCCATCGAATTGTGACTGGCGATGAAAAGTGGATATATTTCGAGAATCCTAAGCGCAAAAAGTCATGGGTTACTCCGGGTGAACCATCAACATCGACGGCAAGACCAAATCGCTACGGACGAAAGACAATGCTGTGTGTTTGGTGGGATCAGAAGGGCGTAATCTACTACGAGCTGCTGAAACCTGGGGAAACTGTCAATACTCAACGCTACCGACAACAAATGACCGATTTGGATCGAGTTTTGCGTGAAAAACGACCAGAATACCAACAAAGACAACACAAGGTGATTTTGCTGCATGACAATGCACCAGCACACAAAGCAAAACAGGTCCAGGAAACGATAGAGTCGTTCCGTTGGGAGATTCTTCAGCACGCGCCTTACTCACCGGACCTTGCCCCATCCGATTACTACTTGTTTGCATCGATGGGACACGCACTTGCTGAGCAGCGCTTTACTTCTTACGAAGATGTACGAAAATGGCTCGATGACTGGTTTGCCTCAAAAGAGCAACAGTTCTTTTGACGCGGAATCCACAAATTGCCAGAAAGATGGGAAAAATGTATAGATAGCGACGGACAATACTTTGAATAAGTTACTTTGTATCATATCATTACAATAAACGTGTTTTTTCTGTACAAAAATTCCGGTTTCATACTTACACACCTGGTAGAGATGGATGATATGACAGGACCTAACGCCAGGTTTAGAAAAGGTATAATAATATAATAATATAATATAATATAAATAATAATATAAATACGTACAAATAATATCATTATACCTAGGTGTTATTACGTTTTCAACGTAAATGAAATAAATAAATCAATAGTAAATAATGAAAGAATATCAATGTAACAGATGTTAATAAAAGTTACTCACCACCACCGTAGTTTTAGAAGTTCTTGGACTATATACGCCATCCAAAAATTTTGCCATAATGTTGTAGAATGGCCATTCCGGCTTATAAATATCATCGGTGCCACTACCCGTTTTCATGGAATCCTTGATTTTTCCTTTAAATTTCATATACGTCGACATCAAGTTCTCTTTTTTCTTTTTCCATCTTTTAAATTACTTTTAATCCGTAATCACGCATCATGGACATAGTTCTTATTTTTTATGTTGAAGCGACGAGCTATTCCAAAGTGCTTATTCATTTTCGTAAAGGCTCATAAACTCGAATGTTATTTCGTTCGTCCACTCCATCGTACGGCCGCAAACAAAATGAGCGTGAACTAACGCAGCGATACACAGACCACGACAGGCCCCTCGGACCATGCCGCGCCACGCCACGCCTTTGAATTAAGCGACTCCCGATGGATCAGACGGGCGACGGCAGTTCACTGCAGACCACAACGGGCGTTACCGTTTCCACGGCCTGTGAGCGTGTCCTGGCGTGGTCTAGCCTGTCATAACACGGGCTGTGGGACCCTAGCTTTATATACCGGGCGGAAGTGGTGATCGGTCGCCCCGCCGAGGTTCGGGCTCGGGTCACGAAGCGCGAGAGGCCTGTAGGGATACAGGGTGTCGAGGATTCTCGCGCGTAAGTGTTGCGAGTATCACAAGGCGCGGCGTTAGTGTCACGGAGCGCACAAAACCCCCTTCCTTGACATAGCGATATCGACGCTTGGGT
Source organism: Ophion slaviceki (assembly GCA_944452715.1). NCBI lineage: Eukaryota > Metazoa > Arthropoda > Insecta > Hymenoptera > Ichneumonidae > Ophion > Ophion slaviceki. Next base: position 37,642,348 of record OX101785.1, on the reverse strand, counting down.
CCATACACCCGTATTCAAAGTCGTTCCTTAAGAAATAAGGCCTCCTTGTTTGTTCTAAACAAAGAATAAGGAATAAGAATTCCTTAAGGTACATCTATGAATACGGATGTTAGGCTTAACCGCACAGGTTATTTTTGATAGGTAGTGTGCGGAAAGTATCCGGCGTACAATGTTATGTATTTAAGTGTAAATTAAACGAATAATTTCGGTAAATAATGTGAAAGTGTAGTAAGTAGCAACGTAGTGACATTTGTTTTTTATATCCTTTTAGGATCCGCAGCGAAGAGGTTATCGCCTCCTTTGCTGGGTAAGTAACACAAAGTATGACCCACTTCAATTGCCCTTACTCGATTATGAATACAAAAAAGTACAACATACGAACGGGAAAAAAAGAATAGATCAATGAAATAAGATATCAATACTAAGCTTAATTATTTCGGGGAGGCGACGGCAGACCGCTTCGAGAGTTCGCCGCCAAGGTAAAGGGTCAGGACGCCAAGTGTCCACCGTTACAATTCCTTTGTATAAGTGTAGTTTGTGTTAACACATTATTAAAAACCATGTCTGCATGATTTTTTACAGGTAGCGAAAGCGGCAGGGACGATTTTCCATGGCAAAAACTTTGTGTATGCCAAAGTGGGGTACAACAAGTTGCAAGGTTAGATCCGTCAGAAATTCAATTCATGATACACAGTTATTTTCGGCGATCGCATTATGCAAGATTATTGCGTTTATTTCTGCTTGATCTAGCATGCCGAGGAAGAACCACATGGTCCCTCTTGTTTCTTTTGGGCATATATATTTATTTTTTTCTCCTTCTCCTATCTTGTTGAGCTACGGCGAGGACGCGGGCCTACGCGATTTCCCATAGAAATCGTGAACAACCACTAAGATCAATACGCGCGATAGCCGCACCCTCATTTTTCGACGGGTCCTTATATTTTCTTTAGATTTGGGCATACCACAGCTGAAATATAACCTATCGATAATTCATGATACATGATACACAGTTATTTTCGGCGATCGCATTATGCAAGATTATTGCGTTTATTTCTGCTTGATCTAGCATGCCGAGAAAGAACCACATGGTCCCTCTTGTTTCTTTTGGGCATATATATTTATTTTTTTCTCCTTCTCCTATCTTGTTGAGCTACGGCGAGGACGCGGGCCTACGCGATTTCCCATAGAAATCGTGAACAACCACTAAGACCAATACGCGCGATAGCCGCACCCTCATTTTTCGACGGGTCCTTATATTTTCTTTAGATTTGGGCATACCACAGCTGAAATATAACCTATCAATAATAAGCAAGTATCCCGCATTCTTTTCCACACAACAACGCAGCCGGCCTTAATCATATATATGAAGAAATATAGGTGCAGCCCCGAAAGGTCCCTAAAATACGCGAACAGAAAAGAACGCAGGGACCTCATCAAGCGATAATCCCTTATCTTGAGACCCAAGCAACTCTTTAAGGGATAACACCACTGTGACGGCTTCAAAAAATCGATTTTTTGAAAACCATCTAGAAAAATCTAAAATAGATTTAAGATTAAGATGCCGTTGGACCCAGGTCGAAAAAATAATTATTTTCGGAGATATTGAATATTTTGTGGAGCGGTGCAGCGCTCCGTGACGCTCGGGGTCCCGCGCAGCTGCGCGCCTCAGGGTCGGCAGGTATACCGGGATATATAAATTTGAGCAGAGACGATTTGCTGCAGCGTTGTTTGGGCGGCTTCACGCAAAATAACAACGAAAGCTACAACAAATCAGTTTGGGCAATAGCCCCCAAGTGTCAGTCCGGGAACAAAAAAATCGTCGATATTGCAGCTGATATCGCGGTATTATTATTCAATGATGGCCTGAGAAGCCTCATGAAAGTTTTGGAGACGTTGGGGATAACTATCGGCCCAAATTGTTTCAATTTTTGCGTTGAAACCGACGCAGCGCGGATCGAGCTGGCGGAGCGCTCGCTTACAGACGCTGCAAAAGAGGCAAGAAGGGCCTCTACAAGATCGAGAAAAGATGCTAGGGACAATGATTTGCTTCTTGAAGGCCAGCTATATGGTGCCGGCATCGCTGATTAAAGGTAAAACATTTTTTTTCCAATTTATCGCATAAATTAACAAACCTAAAACTTTGAACGCGTTTTTCTCAAAACCACTTTTTTGAGTGCGGCACGCAGCAGAACTCGAGCAATTTTTATCCGATCGACTTCAAATTTGGACTGCATCAATAAAACTAGATTATCTAAAGAAGTACATAGGATTTTTTCGATATCTCAATAATAAAAAAGTTATAGCCTATTTACGACGAGAAATTTTGCTCGAAAATCGTCATTTAATTTCAAAAGCGTGCCTATTTTTTTTAAATCAATATTTTTTCAAATCCCTATGTACTTCTCTTCAAAATATCATATTATTAACGAAAACACTCAGTATTTTTTTTCAGATCGACTTTGAAGAGAGTTCTGCTGCGTGCCGCCAACCACTACAGAGACAACAGTACCTGACGTGGGAGCTTCCCCAGCGTCACCATGGGGCGTGAAAAATTTGAAAATTTTTTTTATGTATCTTCAATAAATAACGAACAAAACAAAAAATTTTTTTTGAATATCTCTTTTTTTCCCACAAAAAAAAATTCTTGAAAAATGGCAAAAAAACGGGGGGTCACAGTGGTGTTGTGCCTTAAGAAAAACTCACGCGAGTCGAAATACTTCAGCGGTCGTAAAACTAGACCAATGGAATGCACGTGCGTTCAACTCAATTCTCGGGAATAGAATAGCGGATGCATTTATCACAGCCGCGACCCAGTAACGAGCTAGAAGTCCTTTCTCCCACGCTGTCTTGACCGCATCTTGACCGCTCTGAATCGCATAGATTACTCTACATCCTCACGACTGAGCAACCAGTCCCTTAGGAAAACGCATCACGAAAAATGCACACCTTCCCCCACAAACGAAACCTCTCCTAATTCATACTTTGCGAAGGACCGTACTACAAAAAATGAGTATTCCATCACGACTCTTTGAAGTCAGTTCTCCATTACCACTCGTCGATGTCAGTCACCTATTCATCATCGCGGCAAATATCACATCTTTGCTCCACGTCGAATATGCTAACTGCATCATTTTCGAAAGAAGTTCATATTTTCATCAACGCAAAGTGTCCGGGTACCGGCAAGTGCCAGCAAAGGTACCTGGCCCGAGAGCGATGACCCTTCGGCCAACGCCGAGCTATATCCACTCTGCGAACGTAATTATATTTTTCCATATCTACTCCTCGGTTACCAAAACTATGTTCCAAAGAATCCGAAACCTAAACATAAGTAAAAAACAAGAGACCCTTGTTACTGGTAGCTACGTCTGTCGATCACTTAACCGCGGAGCCACTCGAAGCCTGAACCGCCTCTCACACATCTCCCTTTTTACTTTCGTCCCGTGCTGTTGCGCTGGGCGTTGACAAGAAAGAGGGAATCGAAAGTTTATGCTCCTCCCTTCCGGATGTGACATTTGCTTTCCTGGCTGTGGTACGGAATGATATCCGTATGATATACGGATATCATTTTATCAAATATGTCAACTCCTCATTTCGTTGCGTTGTAACATTCGAGGCGTTCGGGTTAACAAATGATGGTGTAATTCCACGTTTATTTTATCGCATATATCCACTGATCCATCCATACTGACAGTTTATCGCATATATCCACTGTTATAAACCAACTGTGTTAGGTTCCTCGTCTTGCGCCTGTTCTAGACCCGAATCTTCACTTGCACCCTCGGCAAAATCATTACATTCCTCTTCGAATTCGAAATCATCTTCTTCGACGTTATCGTCCTCTTCCGAGTCATCGCCACCAAAATGTTGATTTTGTTCTCGAGGCCGAAACGAATACGCTAATTCATCACTTGAACGAATCGCGATTTTGCTTTGAGGCAATCAAGACGTTTCCAAATACGTTTTTGTTCACATACTGAATATGTTCTTAGTGAAAAAAAAAAACAATTTGCATTTTCACCTACCTAAACCCTAACCATAGGTTGTTCGTGTCCGCTCTCGATTTGATGGCTCTGCTATTAATAAACAAACTGGGAGAAACTGACGGTGCTTGGGGCTTGTGTTACCCCTATCCTAAACTTGTTTTCGGTTGGATCACAGGCGCGTAACTGCGAGAGTCTAGTAGTACTTGCTATTAAAATATTTGGCATGGACACAAATGACCCGGCGCTCAACACTCTTCTCATCGAACCTATATGTTCTATATAACTATATATTCTCTTCAGAATCGGAATCACGTAAATCTTTCTATCTCGAGCATCTACGCAATCTTGAACACCCACGACGGGTCGCGATGGCGTGTACTCCTTTTCCAGGGGCCGCAATTTGTTTATAAACAGGTCCTTCGTCGAACTTCCATACCCCGAAGGACTCCCTAAGAACTCCCCCGACGTTGGGCTCATCCTTTTAACTCAAGAAATTCTCAAAAAACTTAAATTTGATAATTTTTCTAGCACTACTTTTACAACAACTGTCACGGATCGTACAGACAGACGTACAGGCATTATAGGAGAGCGACGCTGGCCTCTGCGGGCTCGAGCGCGAATTTCGAATCAATTCAAAATCTGTGGCGGTCCCAATATGAAACCAAAGCAAAAGGATTGTCTTAGTGCAACGAGTATGCGCGTGAAAATCAGCGATGGAAACGAAGCACCGTTGAGTTCGACGAGGTAAACGACAATGAAGCGATATTTGATGGAAAAAAAATATGCGTATAAATACGCTTCTGATCATACTCGATCAATTGTAAGACGAATTAGAGAGAAGTATATCATACAAGAAAGTTAACACTCGCTTAAGCTTTCTCAGCCGTTTATCGTTACTCACAGATACAAAGATAACATGATCAAAACGAACTTACTTGTCAGTGAAGTTCTATCATGGTAGTATGAAGCCCCTTTTCCAAAGAGATCAACTTAGAGCATCCCTACTTCATACCAATATGTTCACACGATTTAAAGCTTGCACCATATTTTTTTTTATTGTCCTGGTATTCGTGTATTGATTATGTACGTGTCATTCTTCTTTATGGTATTGCCATAACCTTTCGTAGTACTTAATAATCCAGTTGTCATGAAGGAGTTTGTGCGGGCTTGATCTCTTCGGAAGAGGCGCTTCATACAATCATGATACAATTTCACTTACAGTTAAGTTCGTTTAATAATGTGATTGATTGCATGCCGCTTCCTCAAGATCAACGAGGTAGATGTTTAAAGTTAGTTACGACAGATTTTTGTAGTCCCTGAATGCAGAAGAAAAATTTGGACTTATTCTCCATTAGTGTAACTATTATTGTTATTCTTCAGAAACACTAGATAATGATAAGCTTACACTCGTAAAAACGATTTCGCAAATGTAACCCTTTCCAGAACACTTACTTTGCAAGGTAATTTGTAAAACCTTGCAAAGGTATAAGATTTCTCAGTCCACCCTGCTGTTCGAATCCTTTCTACGTTAGCATTCATTTTACTTGTCGCCAAAGTGCATGCGTGTCTTATACTATGAGCCGTGAAAATGCTCATATTAATGCCGCTCTGATTGAGGATTTTATACCCCGCGGCTACGTGTTTAATTATAAACTTTATTGTGTGATCTCTTAAATGATATGAACAATGAAAATTGATCATCACGCAAACATTTTGTCCTCTGAATATAATGAATCAATGTTAATGAAACGAACAACGAACGATTTCAACGTTTCTAGGCGGTATTACCGTCTAGAAACTTTAAAAAATTTGATTTTTTTTGCTTTTTCTCATAGTTTGGGGTTCTAAGGATGTCTCGAAAATATTAATTTGAAATTCGTAGAACTCCCATAATTACAGAGGTTAAAGGCTGCGGTGCGTTGGGGCGTGGCAGGTAGTCATCCCCTCACCGTTGAACCTCGACCGTTGTGTCCATTGTATACCGGCTTGGCGAAATTTCCTATCCCTTGCCTCCCTTGCAGTCCAATACCCAAGGTACCCTTACAACCTTCAACGCAATTATCTGGATGTTTGCCCCAAAACATTTGCACTGTGGCAAAAACACCATAGATATTGCTAATTATTTAGCTGTCGTCATTTTTACTGAAGAATTCAAGCAAATCCTAAAAATTATGGATGTTTTGAGAATCAAAATCGGCCCTAACGCAAAACAATACGCAGAGTGTAGAGACAACGAGCGTATACAACGGTCCAACAAACGGGCGTCTACCGCATCTAAAGAGGCGCAGACCGCCAGAAGAGAAGCGAGTGCGGCTCAATATTCTTTCTTTTAAGCTAAGAGAGGTGGTCTGTATGGCCACGATATACCTGATTAAGGGGAAGTGTCTCAAATCAGTTGTTCTTCGCTGTGAGTTCAGCGGTATCAGTGCTAAATGTATGACAAACTTTAAACGCGTTTTTCTCGAAACGACATTTTTCAAGTCGGGCGCACGTTTTTCTCAAAAACTATTTGACCCATTGACTTCAGGTTTCGCACACATTTCGAGGGAACCTTCACCTATAGTCTAAACTAGAATGATACCGATAGCTTGAATATTTTAGCCCCGCTCTCATCCTTTAGTTGACAATTTTCCGAGAAAATTAAACCTTAATTTTCAAACAGCTGCGATTGCGATGAAAAAATTCGTACTTATTGAGTTTTAGTCCAGACGATAACTACATTCACATAGATTTTATTAAAATTGTTCTTCTGTTTCAGACGACGAGGATCACCGCAACCCGTGTGCCCGATATGACGAGCGTCTCACGTCATGACCTGCATAACAGCGCATAATTTGTATAGATTTCAATAAAGTATTTTATTAAAGGTTGTGTTGCTAGTTGAAACATGTCTTAATATGCGTCAAAAACCCTGGCACTGTAGGATTAATAGTTTTCGCAAAATTAACTCTTAAAAATTACTTAAAACACAAGCTTCTAGACGGTAATACCGCCTTAAAAAAAGGTATAATCAGATTTGGTTGCATTCGTTCTCTCTCGGAAGTTTTTATTGTCTGCGGCACCTTAATTTCTATTCTATTTTCAATTTCTGTTACATTTCGTGGGTCAATTGGTGATAATGTCTGAATTTTCGGACCTGTCACCAAAGCTAAGCGAGTGACTTATTTCACAGACAAGTTGTCTAACAAGGGGAGGCCACGACGATCGGATCAGGGATTTTCTTCAAACCTTGTATACTTTTAGTAGTCCATTAGGCCATCATAATGTGCAAGTAGCAAGGCGTACTACTTAGGTGTTTTCGAGAAAATTGCAAGAGGAGTCTTACGCAACCAATATCTACCGGTGCGTAGCGACACTGAGCACGAGACGGCGGCGGTCAAGTGGTTAACGTTCAATGTCCGTAATCGCTGGATCGAGTCCCGCTTATGTGATTTTTTTTTCCAACACTAGTCATATTCTTTCATATATATTACAATTTAAAGGCAATATAATGAAACAATACGTGTATTTGCATGAATCTTTATCGACTTTCTAATGTTATTTGGCTGTTTACTAATTTTTATTATTACAACAGCTATTATATTTATAATTATCAACAAGTAAACGATCAAACGAATAAAGTTTTCCTCAAAGTGTATGCCTGTCGAGATTTGCGAAATCTCTTATACCTGAAAGCGGGTAACGTACCCGAAAGTGTTGTGCACGCTGCGACCTGCAGACGCGCTTTCAGGTATAAGGGATTTCGCAAATCTCGACAGGCATACACTTTGAGGAAAACTTTATTCGTTTGGTCGTTTACTTGTCGATACTTATAAATATAATAGCTGTTGTAATAATAAAAATTAGTAAACAGCCAAATAACATTGGAAATTCGATAAAGATTCATGCAAATACACGTATTTTTTCATTATATTACATTTGAATTGTAATATATATTGAGCGAGACACGGCCTCAAGAATAGCGCGCGAGCCCCCCACTCCCGGGCGCCTGAAACTCGGCCGCCTGGTCGACACCTCCTGCGCGCGACTCACGTACGGCCGCCTGGTCGACACCTCCCGCGCGCGACTCACGTACGGCCGCTAGTTCAGCCGCGAGCGCGCAGAGGGAGAGCGCGCCCGAGTCTCGCGCAACTGGAGCCCGACACGATCGGGAATAAAAGGAGCGCCGCGAGACCCCGAAGAGCAGCGACAAGCTGGCTAGAGCACGAGTATTATTACCACGCTCAAAGCACTCGGCAAAACAATCTTGCAGCTGTCCTCGCATTATTTTACCTGACTGCATACCCATGCGTCAGACAAAATATGAACGCAACCAACAGGAGGCGCCATTAACTACCGAGATAACTTGGAAGCGCCTCCCCCTGAAGGAGCCGATTTTGAGTGAACGTGGGTTCCTGACCCGACCGCTGCGAGACTCCCTCGCCATCTGGGACGTTCGGGTACGGCGGTACACTTCCCCTCGCTGGACAACCGCGGGACCGCCACTGCTCTCCCTACTACCTAGCTCTCCGAAAGATACTGTGGGGACACAGACTCACCGGTGCCCACGAGTCCACAGAGGGATCCAGACCTCCGAAGCGCCCAGACCATCGCCGACCGACCAAGGAACGCAAACGTCTTCGGGCAGCGAGTGGGAAACTCCGATCCCGCCACCAGCGCCAAAGGGCGTCCCCGTCGAGGGCAGAGCGACCGCTCCACCACTCCACCGCTCGCCCTTCTGCCGGGCATACGACGGACTATCACCCAGCCGTCACTCCTCTGGAACGAATCGCCAAACGCCCCATCTGCGGATTATAATAACAACCCCACGATGAAGCTGTACAATAAATAAATAGGAGTAAAATAGAGCATTCTTCGTGTCGACCACATCATTTCGCCGACCTACCCCAAGCGTACGCAATCACCCGCTCCGACTGAGCGTCATATCGAAACATATATGAAAGAATATGACCAGTGTTGGAAAAAAAATCACATGAGTGGGACTCGATCCAGCGATTACGGACATTGAACGTTAACCACTTGACCGCCGCCGTCACGTGCTCAGTATCGCTACGCACCGGTAGATATTGGTTGCGTAAGACTCCTCTTGCGATTTTCTCGAAAACACCTAAGTAGTACGCCTTGCTACTTGCACATTATGTTTTCCTAATGGGCTACTAAAAGTATACTAGGTTTGAAGAAAATGCCTGATCCGAACGTCGTGGCCTCCCCTTGTAAGTTAATCTCATCATCCGTTAGGAAGACGGACCTAGTTGTATTGATGACAGTGAACGTGAGGAACGCCTTCAACTCGGCTAGGTGGGGGGGGGGGGGATATCTTGGGGGTACGGGAAAGTACTGTCCGGAACCCCCCTACTTTCTTCGGGGACTGAACTACCTCAATGACAGACATATCATGTACGAGGCGGAGGAAGGACCGGTGACCAGTAACATCGCTACGGGGGTTGCGCAAGGATCCATATTAGGAACGGACTTGTGGAACGTGACATACGGCGGCCTGCTAAGACTGGAGATGCAACGAAACGCATCGCTCGTCGCTTACGCCGATGACGTGGTGGTAATCATGGAGCGCAACGGAGATCTGGCCCAGCTGTCTTGGACCAGATAAGGCTGAGATCCTCATGTTGACCAGACAACGGATACCGACGATTATACCGCTGAGAGTCGGAACGTAAAAAGTAAAGAAAAGCAATGACGTACGTACAAAGGCAGGGGGCGCTAAGGATAGCGTGCGCCTACAGGACCGTCTCAGCCCAGGCGGTTCTGGTGGTAGCGGGCGTGATTCATATAGACCTACTAGCGGCAGAACGCAAACGAATTTACGCGACGAACTGACTGAAAGGGTTGACGCGGCAACGCGTGAAAGAGAAAGGACTTAACGAACTGCCACGCACGCCGGACGATCGAGATGGGTGTAAAGTGGACCAGACGACTTATACGGGACCGAAGACGATAGATGGAGCGGAGTTTTAAGAAGGTACATTTCTACCTCGTTCAATTTCTCACGGGACATGAATACATTCGCAAGTACTTACACAACATGAAACGGGTACGGACGCCAGACTGTCAGTACCGCGGACACACGCGAGACGACGCGGAACAGACGTTCTTCACGTGCGACAGATGGACGACTCTAAGACTATAACTGGAACGGAGGACATGTGTTATCAGCCCAATAACATAATCGGATCGATGCTACGGGACGCAGACACGTAGACGCTGGTCGCCGTGTTCATCGAGGCAGTTTTGAGAGGAAAGAAAGAGGATGGATGCCTGGAGAGTGAATGAGAATGAACGGCAAAAGAATGAAAGGTGATCATGTATGAATGTGATCCTTGGGACTGACAAACGGCACGAAACGGACGATGGACAGGTCCCGCGGCGGTGCAGTTATACTTGCGTGTTGCCACCCCACGGAGACAGGACGGCGGAGGTTTTTAGTCTGTAGGCCATGAGGAGAATCCGACACACGGGAGGGAACGTATGTTAGCAGGTGACCAACGCACTTTCCCCTTGTCATGAAAGGAAATAGCTGACCTGATGCGATTTAAGGAACCATTTGATGCACTATTCTGAAATTCTCGTACAACGAAATCTAGTATTTAAGGGATGGGCTTTGTCAATGGATCAATTTCTTTCTTTCTGCAAAAACTTCATCTCGTTTTTAGAGCACCGTTATACTGTTTTAGTGATAAATCGCTCACAGAAGCAATTATTATCTCAATTGTTTCTTTAGAAATTGCTCTGAATGTAAACGCGTTCTGGATAGTGTTGCAGCAACCTCAGAAAGCCGTTTCCACAGCGGATGAGTCTTCGTATTTGATGAACGTAATAGGTTTATATTTGGTTGAAACACAATCGGATCCGATTGTCTTAAGGATTCGAATATGGGGAACCAATGGATCCACAGATCAGCCTTCGCCAGATCGAACAGGAGCTGGGGATGTCCCTATCGACTGCCTCACGAATTCTGCGAGCTTCTCGGTATCACCTATTTGATATCATCCTCATCCAGGACCTGTCTGAACTGGATATGGTAAATCGGATTATGTTTTTTGAGTGGGCGATCCAACGTATCCGAGCTAAACTTTTTCGACTGTCCTTCTTAGCGATGAGGCTACATTTTATAGCAACGCGGCCGTAAACCGTCACGACCGCCATTACTGGACCGCACAGAATCTACATAAGACGCGTCACCTCGACAACCAGCAACAGTGGATGTTAAATGTGTGGTATGGAATTATCGACGGGTATTCGATTGTGCCTTTTTTCCGGGTGGATCCGTCTATGGTCAGCGATATTTGTAGTTTCTTTAAAATAATCTGCCGCGGCTCCTGGAAGAAATCGATTTGTGTATCTGGCGAAGGATGTGGTTCCAGCAAAATTTTGCACGTGCTGTGAGGGGTTGTATTTCGTGCCTCTTTCTCGAGATCACTTGGTAGTCCTCCACTCTGTGCCGATATTACCACCTATTCAAAGTTAAAAAACCGAGACGGTGGCTCCTCTGCGACCTCGCGGCGGCCACTCTCGGATACTAGCCTTATTCTTCATTTTGGTGCCGAAGGAATCACACATTCGGGAAAAAAAAGGAAAGTTTTAAGGAAAATGGGGAAGAAAGGCGCAAAGGATGAAGAAAAGGATCTTCGAGACCGTATAAGACGGCTCGAGAAGAAGATGCGGAAAAAGAAAAAGCGGAAACATCATAGGAAACGTAAATTAACCTCTAATTTGTTACAGTTCAACCCAACACCGATACAACGAGGCTGACGAGACCAACATCATTACACTCGTGATCTCTCTCGTGCTCGATGGCTAGGCCAAAGAGTAACTGACTGAAAAAAAATGTACGTAAGGCGTAGGATATTACAATAGGAAGCGGGCCAGGCCCACACTTCCAGCAGTCCAGGACTGCTAAATACAGCGAATGATTTATTTTTATCCGAGGGATATTGATATGCATTTTAAATGAGCGGATGTTTCCGTTCTCCTGGCCGCAGGTTATGACTATTCATCGCCAGGCAGCAGCGGTAGCAGCAGTGAGAGCAGCAGCGAGGCAATCGAGGAGGAGAATGACAGAGACGATCGTGCTCACACGCGTCGAGGCGACGTAGGGCTTCACGCTCGCGTTCTTGTCATCGCTCTCGCTCGCGCGACAGCGGGCGTTCACGTTCTTGCGTCCGCTCCCGCTCTCGCTCAAGCGATGCATTCCAGACGCAAGAGGGAAATACGAGTTCAGCTGAGGATCATAACCTTAACCAGGAGTCTACAAAAAAGCCAACAGAAGACGCGAGCGGTCAGGCCACTCGGTCGGTAAAGGAGGACATGACGCTAGGCGAAGACATGTTACTCGTTGTTGGCAAACGGCTACGATCAGACAAAAAATTAACAGAACCCGTGCACAAGGACATATAATTTCGCTGAGAGGAAATATACAAAGATGGTTTGCCAAAAGACACAAAAGTAGAATTGCTAAGCAAACATCCCCAACCGGCCAATGTCGCATTCCTAGAAGCGCCAAAACTCAACTTAGAGTTGAAGGCTTCCGTACATGAATCGGTTGCCAACCGAGATAATCGGCTTGTTGAAAAACAGGTGAAGGGTGCAGTTTGCTTATCAGTGTTGGGTTCGATCCTGTCTCAACTTTTGAATAAAGAAGAGGTGAAATCGATTGAGTTAATCGAAAAAATAAGCGATAGCTTCAGAGTCCTCGTCGATTTACAAAGAGACGAAACCCTAACACGACGATCACTGATTATGTCCAATATCCGGGTTTCGTTGAAGGAAACGCTCAAGACTGCAGAAGTGGATGAATTTCTTTTCGGTAAGCAACTCGAAGAGCAAGTGAAGGCGGCAGAAGTACTCGAGAAATCATCCAAAGAATTAAAACTGCTGGAAAAGACTGCTATCAAACACGTCTCAAAAAACACGAAGGGCCCGCTTCAACAGGCGAACAGGAAATACGTGCAATCACGGCCACCACAGAGAAAGTCGTGGGGCGGGCAATACAATCCGTACCAGCCTCCTCCCCGCAGGGCGTACTCAGCGAGCAACAGAGCACACAAGAAACGCAGTTAGAGGATGTGAGTATTTTGGCTGGTAGACTGAGGCATTTTACCGAAAACTGGAGAACAGTCACATCCGATGGGTTTATTCTAAACACCATCACAGGATTTGAAATACCATTTAAAACAGAAATTCGTCAGAATCAACAACCTTGCGAACCTTCGCGGTCGAATAACGAAATCGAAGCCACAACGGAACAAATAAATGAATTATTGCAAAAAGGGGCAATTCGTAAATGTGACGCTAAAAACGGACAATTTATATCGAGAATTTTCTTGACGCCTAAACCTGATGGCTCTAACCGACTAATATTAAATCTTAAACCTCTTAATGAGTTTATAGACACAGCGCATTTTAAGATGGAAGATGGCAGGACAGCACAGAGGCTTATGTATCGCGGATGCTACATGGTAACGATAGCCCTTAAAGACGCGTACTACCTCGTGCCTATTACGAATGAACATAGAAAATACTTACGCTTTCTGTTTCAAGGCCAACTTTTTGAGTTCACGGTTTTACCGTTTGGCTTAAACTGCGCGCCCTTAATTTTTACGAAAATAATGAGACCTATTGTCACACTTATAAGAAAAAGAGGGCTCATGTCCGTTATCTATCTCGACGATATTTGACTATTTGGCAACTCGGCCACAAATTGTTTGAACAACGCCGAGCAAACAATATCACTTTTAGAAAGTCTTGGCTTCGTTATTGATTATGAAAAAAGTAAGTTGACCCCATCTCAAAAATGTACATGTTTAGGCTTGTGTCTGAATTCCGAAAAAATGCAAATCGAACTGCCTATGGATAAACGAGCAAATATATCAAAACTAATTCGTAAATATTAAAGGGTCAGAAGATGTCAAATTCGGGAATTTGCTTCATTTATTGGATCTCTCGGCTTTTGTTGCCAAGCAGCGACATATGGTTGGGTATATTTAAAAAATTTTGAGCGGGAGAAAGTTATAGCACTAGAGAAGTGTCATGACAATTACGAAGCCGCTATCGAAATAAACTCCGAGCTAGACGCGGATTTCAAAGGGTGGAAAGACAATATATTAGAAATTGTTAAGCCAATACGCAATTCTAAATTTTAGTTGGAAATATTTTCTGATTTATCGTTAATGGGATGGGGGGTGTGTTGCCAAAAGGAAAAAACCCACGGTTTTTGTTCTCAAGAAGAACGTAAATTTCACATAAATTACCTAGAGTTACTTGCGGCCTTTTTCGCACTGAAAAGTTCCGCTAAAAACTTGAGCGACTGTAATATTCTGTTAAGGACTGACAATACAACAGCAATGTCATACATCAATCATATGGGTGATATGGACAGTAAGAAATTAAGCGAAATTGCGAAAAAGATGTGGATATAGTGCGAACACCGCAACATTTGGCTCTTCGCATCGTATCTTCAATCTAAAAATAATTCTGCGGCAGATTTTGAATCTAGACGACTGGAGCCTGAAACAGAATATACTATATCAGAAAAAGCCTTTTAAAGAATTCGAAAAGTATTGGGCAATCCGGATATAGATTTACTCGCTAGTCGAATTAACAAAAAATGTAACACATTTCATGGAAAAAAGATCCGGGATCGATCGCAGTCGACGCATTTACGGTTGATTGTGCGCGTTACTTCTTTTATGCATTTCCTCCTTTTTCGATGATTATCAAAGCATTAAAAAAAATTGATCAAGAAAATTCACGGGGAATTCTAGTAGTGCCAGACTGGCCGTCGCAAGCCTGGTATCTGTTATTTATGAGCCTGACGGAATCGAAACCTTTAAGATTTGAGCCAGACATTGATTTACTGCGGTCCTCTCACAGGGAACCCCATCCACTGTGGCCACAGTTGTCGTTGCTTCCAGGGATTTTATCAAAAAGGCGCTAACAAAGAGAGAAATATCTGAGAAAGCAGCAACAATCGCCTTAGCTTCAGTCACCGAATCAACGCTAAGGCAGTACGAATGTCCAATTAAAAAGTGGCGTCAGTTTTGTAGTCGGAAAAATGTGGACCCCTTAATGATAAACTTCACAGAACTTCAGCACTTCCTCGTCGAAGAATTTTTCAACGGAGCATCGTATACAACGATTAACTGCTGTAGATCGGCTCTATCATTCATATTTGGCCCGAGCATCGAAGAGGATCCAGGGATCAAAAGGATATGTAAAGGTGCTTACAAGCTTTGCCCACAATTGCCCAAGTATAATGCCACATGGAACCCGAAAGTTGTACTTCAACTTCTCGCCACGTGGACACCCAACAACAATATCACGCTAGAACGACTTTCTATTCAACTAGCGGCGCTGCTAGCTTTAGTGACGGGTCATAGAATACAGACATTGTCGTTGATTAACATTAATGAGATAGCTGTATCAAAAGAAAAAATATAAATTAAGATATCTGCTCAAATAAAAACCTCTGGGCCAAGGAGGAAACAGCCTGTGCTGATCCTGTCGTTTTTCGAGAAAAAAAAGATCTGCGCTGGTCAAACGTTACTCAACTACTTAAAATCGACACAAGAAATTCGCGAAGATACCGAAACCCTATTTATGTCATTCAAAAAACCGCATAAGGCAGTGGGCACGCAGACTCTAAGTAAATGGGTCAAAAAAGTTTTGAAAGACAGCGGGATCGATACTGACTATTTTGGTGCATACAGCCTCCATCACGCCTCGACATCTGCGGCAAAACGCGTAGGTGTCAATATAGACACGATCAGGGCAACGGCGGGCTGGACTAAAGAATCCAAAACCTTCGCAAGGTTTTATGATCTCAATATCGTAGAGGAAAAATAGGCATTCGCCAAGGCCATATTAAATTTATAAGAGGACTGTAACGTCAACATCATTATGTTTAAACATTGTTTTTCTTTTCTAACTATAAAAATAAAAATATAAATAAATAAATAAATATATTTATATCTCGTTCACGCCAGGAGTTAAACAAGACAAATCTTCGATTCGAGCGTGAAATATAATAACTGGAGCAGTATGTGAGTTGTGTCGTAACGTAACTTTAAATATCTACCAAGTGATCTCGAGGAAAAGGCACGAAATACAATTAATCGATTAAACGAGCTTACCTGTAAGTGAAGTTCAATCGTAATTGTACGTGGGGCCTCTTCCGAAGAGATCAGCCCCCCCCCCCCCGTAAAATACAATTTTCCTTTCTTCCCATAGCTGATTAAGATCAGCCCCATACACGTTACGACAGAATTAGAATAATGAGGCTAGTATCCGAGGGTGGCCACTGCGAGGGCGCGGAGGAGCCACCGTCTCGATTTTTTAACTTTGAATAGGTGGTAATATCGGCGCAGAGTGGAGGACTACCAAGTGATCTCTTCGGAAGAGGCCCTACATACAATTACGATTGAACTTCACTTACGGGTAAGCTCGTTTAATCGATTAATCATTGAATGGAACAAGCGAGAATCGGTGAATTGGTCGTGGAGATCCGGTCTCCTGGCCTCTCAAGTCTCTGGTTTGACGTCGCCGAACTTTTTTCTGTGGGGGCTCCTAAAGACGTCTTCTATCGCGAATAACCAACGACGATACTCGACATGATCAACCGCATCTAAACTGCCTGGCGAAGAATTTCTGCACTTACTCTGCCCTGTGCAGTGGCAAATTTCAAAATGCGTATGCGACTCTGTATCGGGGAAAATTGCAACAAATTCGAACAATTACTGTGAGGTGCGTGGTTGGAAAGCGGTTTGGAATCACAAGATACCGCTGAAATGACGATCCTTGGGTTCCTCGTTTCCATTTCTGTGCACACACAGCTTGGGTAATGCCAATGCAAGCGTATAATTTCGGTGGCATATTTTCGGTTTGAGTAAAGACTCAGTTTTGTTTAAGTACATGCGCTATTGAAAAAAAACCTAAACTGCCACTTAACAGCCATTACTGATAATATTGCTCGACACAGAGTCGAATACGCCTTTCGAAATTCGTCACTATCATTTATGTAGCGTGGAATAGTTCGAGTACTTTAAACCGCCACAACTTTCTTGATTTTTAGGTACAATTTTTTTGGTAGATTCGTCTGTAATTCTGCTGTTTTTCTTGGGGGGGGGGGGGGTAATTCCGTCAACCCTAGGACGCCAATTTTTGTAAACCGCTCCTGCCTGTTTGCGTGGAAATTTTTCAACGTCGTCATTTTGGGAGTGCAAATCCCCGTTTTTGTATTAGATACAGATAATGGCCCGACCCAATTAGTTTGTTGCGAGCAAGTACATCTTCACGGAATGTCTACCCGACCAGAACATTGACATGTTCTGAAAAGTGCAGCCTGCCTTTAAAAACTAAAGAAAAGCTACTTTGCTTTTCACCTCATCAAAGATATTCATAATTAAAAGCATTCATTTCATCAATAATAATCGACGAGATTAACAATGCTTATCATAAATACCAGGATTACGATAACAAATTATTTTATGAGGCAAAAAAGTACAGCAGGTAATTCTTGGTTTTTGAGCGCCTTGTCGCTATGTTGGAAAACATCAATGTTCTGGCCGGGAACATATTGCCAGAATGTATTTCGCCAACAATCCGCCAGATGGCTACAAGCGAAGCGCTACGCGTAAGCAAGGTATTATCGTACGAGGATAAAAGTTCGTCCTGTGAGTTGTACCACGAACAGCAGTGCTATGCTTGCAGCGTGCACACACGCTGATGATTTTGCGATACTTGTGAAATAACCCTTTGTACTCTAGACCTTTTTCACTTGGATAGTGATCTGTGTACGTTTTTCTGGGTCTTTGCCTATCAGGAAATGTAAGCAAGCGTATGTATATAGTCATATACTACCTTAGCGAGTAGATAACCAACAAACAATATGTTGTCAAAACACTAAATTGAATACACTCCCCATTTTAACTCCTCAAGGATTCCAAAAACGCTCGAACGTAATTTTTAATTTCCTCATTTTTTTCTGGTTATTTCCCGGTTTGTTCTTTACAACGTTTCTGGTAATTTGCCGCTTATACTCCGACCCGTTCCTGATCAGTTCCCCAGGAAGGGAACGGCGGATCGGATCGTAGCTTTAGGCCCCTTACATTGCAAACCTATTCCAGAGTGGAAGGCCCGGCCAGAACCTAATATTATTTAGGGAAGGCAGTACTTTGTCCCGACTCAAATTTCTACACGGGATGTAACCTCACACTGAACTCGAATCAAACGTTCTTTCAAAAATACGTGTACGCTTTCATCTTGTTTTCTTTTGACAATGTGTAATATTTACTATCAGACGTCGAATACGAAAACGGCGTGAGCATAAAGAACATTTTTTTCGGGCAATGCAAAGCTCTTTAAATATACCATACAGATGAGCGAGCCTCGTGGAGCTCAGCGAATTTAGAAAAGAAGTAAATGCAAAATCGCCCACGTCATCTAGCAACTAGTGAAAGCCTTTTGGCTTACACTCCGATGCCCTTATCTATTTTCTGGGAACGCGACTGTATTCGGCTGCCGGAAAAGCTCCCGGGTCGAACTCGCGTGGTATGTTAATTAATATCTGGTGACCGTTTGTCGCTAATTAAATCAGTGATACGAACAAGCTCGTGCAACGAGTTCATTTTTCAATTTAATCCCCGTTTAATCGCTCTACCGGATGTCACGGCAGGTATCCAGGGGCCGACACTTTATTCTGATTATTCTGCCTCGACTGTTCGCAACTCGTATGTACTTGGAATGAACAAATTATGTCTACATACATCGATTATAGAGCACTCACATTGAAATGAAATACGGATCGCCTATGGCAAAACGAGATTAGTGAGACTACGTATATAAATAAACTTAAGTAAAGCCCAGCCTCTGTCTTTAACGCTAAAGCTGTTCACTGCTGGATACGATGATGAGTTTTTGTTTTGATTCATCATCACGGGCGCGTGACAGTCGCCAATGCTATGTCGCTATGGCTGACATGTGTCAATGTCTCCCCCAAATTTTCGGGCGAAGCCCGCCCTAGCGGCCCTGGCCGCCACGGCCGCAGGCTGCCTTGAGAGTGTTGTGAGGGGTCGCTGCGCGACCCCCGAACGACCTCGTAAGTAATATTCAAATACATTTACTGGAGTAGTGAATGTGCTGTCGGTGTACGGCTACGGTGTTTCCTCATGCCAATCAGTGTTGGCTTACGCTAAAACTTGGATGGGTGATCGCTGAAGTCTCCCAAAGGACCGCAAGTGGAACTCAATTGAAACATTACATCTACGTGGGTTACCAAAAAAATGAGACTTTTTTGTGATTTTTTTTTTATAATACCAAAAAATCATTCAACATGAGGTTACAAATGACGAATACAAAAGAATGTATGGAAAAAAAATACAAAACGGTGGCTCAGTCGTAACAACACTAAGAGCGTTTTCTTCTGGGGCGCTTTGCGGGGGGACAAAATGAGGTTCTTTTGCAAAATTTCATCATTATGGAATTTTTTATTTTTCGCTACGAAATTCCCCCTAATTTGCTTATAAAAACGAGAATTGTTTATGAATCGTAAAAATCGTATGTACTTCTTCAGAGAATCTATCTAAAAAGCTACAGTTAAAATTTAAAGCCGATCGGATCAAAAATGCTCGAATTATGCTTCCCGATTTCAAAAACATGGTTTCGCGAAAACCTCGTTTGAAGTTTGAAGAGTAATTTAGGAGCTAGCATCCTCACGACAGAATTGATAGTAGGCATGTAGATAGTAGCTCGTCAGGTATGAGGTTGATGTATATTTTTTGTTCACCGACTGATCTAAACGACTCCAAATTCCTACTTTCACCGTCTAGGCTGTTTCGCGTGTTTTGGAGCGTTTGGGGGGGCTTCGCAAAATGAGCTCTAAAAATGTTTGAAAAGATGTTTCGGGTATAATTCCTTTCGCATATCATTCTTGTGATGTGTATACATCATTTGAGCCAACAAAAAAGGTCAACAAATTTGTTCTACTCAGACTTAAGTATGGCCGTGTAAATGCGATACAGTATTTTGAAAGAAAAAACGTCTGACAAGACAAGCATCTGGAAGCCTATCAAGAACAAGAAGAAGTGAAGAGATAAGTGACGAGTAAAAGGAATGCGATCGCAAATTGTGGACCTATATATATACATTAGGGTGGCACAAATTTGAGCTCTATTTTTTTCCTTTTTCTCACCATCCAATTATCTTCTTTAAAGAAAAAAAAAATTGTCGCGAAAGCTACGAGCGATCAAAAAATATTTAGAGGTCGCTCAAGCCTGCCAAAAATTCATATTTCCATGGAAATAACGATTTTTCTTCGTCCACGTCTCACCCATCAATTTTACGCTTTATAATTTTTAAATTAATCTCGCGAAAGCGCTGGTCGGCCAATGAATATTTACTGGTCGCTCGAGAGCTTCGACATTTCCAATTTTCGTCAATTTTTTTTTACTTTCTCACTCATAAATTTGACGCTTTGTAACATTTTCAAAACAATTAACCCTTTTTCCTTTAGAAACAGATTTTTTAAATTTACCCTACACTTCGAACTCAAGAATTATAATTTTTGTTGTCATTAAATAATTCTTCAAAGTTCTTGTCCGCAAACAAAATTATAGGTTATTTTATTCGTAAAACTGAAATGGCAGCTGGTTCCGCGCATCGTAATGCGTCCCACAGTTGGTCTCGTTCGTCAAATTGCGGACCAATCGTATCTGTACTCTGTGACGAGTGACGCTATAATACAATAATTCATCATAACACATATCGTCTAATTGTATTTCGCGCCTCTTCCTTCAGAGATCAAAATGTAGTACCCCTCACTTTCTCCAGTGTCACCACAAAGTTTAAAGTAAAGGTTTTGTTTTTCTTCCTTGTTTCCATGCCCACGACGTGTGTGCACTGTTATCAATTCTCATTCTTTTGCTTTGTGTCAGAGTCGTCACACACGAAATTCGTGTAAAAAAGAAAAACACGATATGGGAAGAAAAAGGTGTCACGATCAATCAACATCAAGGAGGGAAAAAGAAACTGAAGATTTATTGGAACAATTAAAAGGAATGGTGACAGATTTCGGCCGGAGATATAATAAATGTAAGTCGGGGTTAATTTAAACTACTCTTACATGGCACGAGGAAATGCCATGAATATTGATTCTTTTTGAAAGATCAATTACCGACAGTTGTTGGTCTAAACACCCGGTTGCTGTGCCAGCGATTTGATTGCTAGGCACCGTGCCTTTGGTCTGACCAAGGTGCACGCCTTCGTTTGACGAAGGAACACAACACACATCGTGCTGTCTCCGTAGATCTGATCCACGGAGATAAAAAAACGTCATCTAATGAAAATTGAACGATTTCTTGATGGTTGTTGAAGATAGGTATTGGCATCAAGTTCTATTCTCCTAGGTCAAAGGTCGAGTTCATCTCATCATCGAGATCATTCACGACGCCGTCACAGAGGACACGGCAAACGCAGACGAAGATCAAATCGTCGCAGTCGATCTCGTAGTCCTTTAAGAAACTCTACGAATCGATCGAAACGTTCTAGCAGTCTTTCGCGTTATTCCCATCACTCTAATCGAGAACGATCACGCGATTCTCATCGCTCAAAACGTAGTCATTCGCAAGAAATTACCTATAGTTCGCGACAATCTCCGAAGGAGTCGGAGGGAGGACGAGATGAGCCTCAAATATAAACTCAAAAAGATGACGAGGTAAAAATCGTAAACGACGACATGCTTCGCAGGCACCCGAAATACCCTCGTCAACGCCGACCAAGCGATGAGTTTATCCGCTCTAAATAATTTGAAAAAACCTGAGCATAAAGCTGACCTGGAAGAAGAAATATTAAACGTTATTGGACCGCGTTTGCGATCGGAGCAACAGAAGGCTCCTTGTTTGCACAAGGACATCGTCGTCCGTTGAATGGAAAATTTTGACCAAGGACTTCCTAAGGAAGAAAATAAAAAACTATTGGACAAATATAATATTCTGGAAAACTGCGACTTTATAGCTTCCCCGCAGTTGAATCCGGAGATCGTTGCCGCGATACAGGAAAATGTTAAGACGAGGGATAAACGCATTGCTGAAAAACAAGAGCGCATCGCTTCATGCATGGCAGCCATGGCAAAAGCCATTTCTACTGTTTTAAAAACAGATGGTCTGGAAAAACTCGAATTACTGGAAATTATGAGTGACACAGGAAGGCTTTTGGCATTCCTTCAAAGAGAAGAATCGGAGATTAGGAAGAATCTGATCCTCGCAAACCTAAACTCGACTGTTAAAAAAGTATTGACGGGTTCGACATCCAACGGCTTCTTGTTCGGTGCAAATTTAGAAGAAAAAATTAAGACCGTGAAGAGGCTCGAGCGTGTTTCCAAGGATCTGAAACAAACGGAAAAACCAACGAGACTTAGAAATTCAAAAAACCAGAGAGGCCCGCCGGTGCAGTGTCAGGGGATGCACCACAGAAATCCAACGCCGAGCGGGCTGAAAAAATCGTCGAACATGCGGTTCGGCTCGAGATCGATAAACCCATTTCCCCCGAAGGCACAGTATCCGGACAGACGCCGTTAAATTCCAACGTAGGTAAAATGGCGGGTCGTTTACAGTTTTTTGATCAATCGTGGTACAAGGTGTCGTCAGATCCTATAATTCAGGAATGGATCAGAGGATGCAAAATTGCTGTTTCGTCATTACCTGTACAAGATCGGTTCTCGGGAAAGACAAATTGGTCAAATGAGGAAAGTTTATTACCTCGCGAAATAAAAAAACTAATAGAAAAAGGCGCGGTAGAAAAGGTCATCCCCTCCTCGGACCAGTATATATCAAATATTTTTTTAGTGCCAAAGCCCGATGGTACACAGAGGTTAATCTTAAACTTTAAACGACTTAACGACTTCGTGTCCACAGAACATTTTAAGGTAGAAGATTGGCGAGTGGCAAAATCATTAATTGGTCCCGATTGTTTTATGGCATCAATTGATATACGATTTTTACGGTTCCAGTATAATGGCGCATGTTATGAGTTCACTTGTTTATCATTCGGGTTGAACGCCGCACCTTTTGTATTCACAAAAATTCTGAAACCAGTCGCAGCATTTCTAAGAAGACGGGGCTTTATATCCGTTCTCTACTTAGACGATATTTTGGTCTTAGGAAAATCATACGAAGATTACGCTTCCAATTTCCGAGCCACAGTAACTATTTTGAAGGAATTGGGGTTTATAATCAACGATAACGACGATAATCAAATAATCACGCAACGATGCCAATATTTGGGACTTGTTTTTGACTCGGCAAGGATGACGATTGAATTACCGGAAGACAAAATACGGAAATCTCTCGAACTAATATACAAATTTAAAAAGACTACGAAATGCACGATTCGGGAATACGCGTCTTGCATTGGTACTCTAGGCTCGCGGTGTCCGGCATTGAAATATGGCATCATACACATGAGACAGTTTGAAAAAGTAAGGCTATTAGCACTCGAAGCTAATAAAAATAATTATGACGCGATTATGATTATCCCCAAGGATTTAATAAAAGATTTCGAGTGGTGGGAACGTAATGTAGTCTCGGCTTGCGCCCCTTTTAATGAACCAGCGTTCGATTGTGAAATTTTTACCGATGCTTCGCAGACAGGATGGGGAGCCGCTTGCGAAAGTCGACGGGCAAATGGACTGATCGAGACACGGCCGCCAGAGACCCGCTCGAGCCCCCCACTCCCGGGCGCCTGGAACTAGGCCGCCTGCCCAACACCTCCCGCGCGCGACTCTCGTCCGGCCGCTAGTTCCGCCGCGAGCGCACAGAGGGAGAGCGCGCCCGAGTCTCGCGTAACCGGAGCCCGACACGATCGGGAATATAAGGAGCGCCGCGAGACCCCGAAGAGCAGCGACAAGCTGGCTAGAGCACGAGTATCATTACTACGCCCAGAGCTCTCGCCAAGATATTCTTGCAGCTGTCCTCGCATATTTCGCGCTGACCGCATACCCATGCGGCAGTCAAAATACAAACGCAACCCGCAGGAGGCGCTATCTCCGACGAAATAACGTGGAAGCTCATCCCCCTGAAGGAAGGATTCTCAACTCAGCGGGGATTCCTCACCCGACCGCCACGAGATTCCCTCGCCACCTGGGACGTGAGGGTGCGACGATACACGTCCCCTCGCTGGACTGACGCGGGGCCACCACTGCTCTCCCCCCTATCAGGCTCTCCGAAAGGTACGGTGGGGACACAAACTCATCGGTGCTCGCGAGTCCACAGAGGAACTCAGACCTCCGAGACAACCCGATCATCGCTGATCGACCAAGGATCGCAAACATCTTCGGGCAGCGAGTGGGAACATCGATCCCGCCACCATCATCAAAGGTCCTCTCGGTCGAGGATAGAGCGACAACCCCACCTCTCGCCCTTCTGCCGGGCATAAGACGCACAAGAACTCAGCCGTCACTCCTTTGGAGCGAATCCCCAAACGCCCCACCTGCGGATTACAATAATAACTCGGTGGACAAAACGGTATAATGAATAAATAGGAGTAAGAAAAGAGAATTCTCCGTGTCAACCGCTTCATTCCGTCGACCTACCCCAAGCGTGCGCCGCCATCCGCTCCGACTGAGCGTCGCAAACGCAACATGGACATTGGAGTAAAGAGGATTTAAGATTGTACATCTATCGTTTGGAATTATTAGCAGCATTTTATAGACTAAAATGTTTTTTGGGCGATAAAAAATAATGCAATGTCTTTTTTCGTATCGACAACACCAATGCAATCGCCTATATAAATCGAATGCGTGATAGCCGTTTCGATAATCTTAGCGCGGTAGCACGTCAAATATGGAATTGGTGTGAGTCCAGAGATATTTGGATCGTTGCGATTGCGTTGGATATTTTGCATAAAAAAAAATATAGAAGGAGATTATGCGTCACGGAAATTACAACCGGAAACGAAATTCGAACTTGCAGGTTATGCTTTTCGAAAAATCGTAAAGATGCTGGGTAAACCGCAGATCAATTTATTTGCCTCACGGGCAAATACGAAATGCGAACGATATATCTCCTGGCACCGAGATCCCGATTCATTCGCAATTGACGCATTTACAATAAATTGGGCTAATTGGTTCTTTTACGCGTTCCCGCCTTTCTCGATTATCTCAAAAGTTTTAAGAAAAATTTGTCACGATCGCGCAGAGGGAATTGTTGTTGTACCGTATTGGGAAGACTGGTTTCCTCTTTTCTCTTCATTAATTATTGGTGAAATTGTTTTTTTTTCCAACCAAATATTAATCTGGTACATTCCTCTAACAGGGACCCTCATCCGTTGTCAAGCCAGCTTATATTGGTTGCCGGAAGGCTATCCGGGAAGCGTTTATTTTACGACAAACTCCACCAGAGTCAATTGAAATTCTCATCGCATCTCTGACAGATGCAACTATTCGACAATACAATTGCGGATTGAAAAGATGGTGCCACTTCTGTGCAAATTTCGGTATTGATCCGTTCACGCTAATGGAAGTTCTATCTTTTTCACGAGAGAATACAAAAATAACGCATCGTATGGGTCACTTAATTGCCATCGATCAGCACTTTCGCTCATTCTCGGATCAAATTTAGGGGAAGATGAGAGAGTCAAACGGTTTTTTTGAGGGGTTTCAAAATTGAGACCGTCAGTACCACGTTACGATCATACATGGGATCCAAAGATCGTATTAAGTTTACTTTCGAACTGGGGATCGAACGAAGAAATTTCATTGGAGAAACTCTCTATGAAACTAGCTACTCTACTCGCGTTGCTGACAGGTTATCGTATCCAAACTTTTTCTTCGATCGACATTCGTAATATTCGAAAGATCGACAAAAAGTCTTACGAAATCAAAATTCCGGACCGGATAAAAACTTCGACTCCAAATAAGAAGCAGCCGATGTTACGCTTACCCTTTTTTATGGAAGACTGTCCTTTGTGTAGCGTCGACCCTTGAAGCCTATTTACATAAAACAAAAAGTTTACGCGGTGAAATTAACAGTCTTTTTATTTCCCTTAAGGGGTTACCCCCACTTGCGATTTTGAAAAAATCGATTTTTTTTATTGCATTTTTTTGAAGTGCAATTTGAAGTGCAGTTTTTTTTTGATGCCCGGAATAGATGACTCTATGTAAGTTTACAAAAAAAAAATATTTTCTTCGTGTAAACTGAAATCGAAACTTTAAACGCGTTTTTCTCAAAATGGCATTTCTGAAGTCGGTGACCAAGATTACTCGAACACTAATGAACCGATCTTCTTGAAATTTTGCACGCTTATTTAATACATAAAAATGTAGTCTTTAATCGTTCGATATTTTTTTTCGAAAAAAAAATGGCCGTTTTATAGCCAAAAAACGGCGGTTTTTTTCGTTAAAATCGAACCATTAACTTTGACTGTCCGCCATTTTGTGAAAAATGAATATTTTTTAAATCCTTCGATTAAAGACTAGTTTATACTTATATTTGACTAAATCCATCCACATTTTTTTTTCAGATGATCCACTTCGCCGCAATGTTGGTCACCGCAAACCGTGTATATAAAAACATTATTTCATTGACGGCCATTTGCCACTAAACAATGTAATATTTTTCAATAAAAAAATTACTGAAAGTTCTTCAAGATGTATTCTTTAAGATGGTATATTGATCGATTAAAAAAGTTTTGTAGTTTTCTTTAAAAAAATTCATGAAAAAGGCCTTTTTTGCGCTACAAGTGGGGATAACGCCTTAAAAAGCCGTATAAAGCGGTTACATCGCAAACGTTATCCCGTTGGATAAAAAAGACCTTGTCACCAAGCGGCGTAGATGTAAATGTTTTCACTGCGTACAGTACGCGTCACGCCGCCACGTCAGCAGCCAAACGAGCTGGCGTAAACGTGGATCTAATAAGGATAACGGCAGGTTGGTCAGAACAGTCCGCGACTTTCGGCCGATTCTATGAACGAGAGATTCTATCGAACGATGTCCAGTTCGCTGAAGGCGTTCTTAATGCTGAAGAGTGAAAATTCGTTTTTCGTCACGCGGTGTATCAGGTTTCCGTTACACATGTGTGTTTTATTTTTTTTAGGTTATTTTGAGTTCAAGACGTGTTCGTTTCATCTGTTGTATTAATTTAAAGATGTTAATAACAAATACAACAGCTTTGTCGTTCATCAGCCGTAACTTACTTTAAACAGCTACATTTTGATCTCTTCGGAAGAGGCGCCAAATACAATTAACGATTAAACGAACTTACCTAAGTGAAGTTCTATCGTGATTGTATGAGCGCCTCTTCCGAAGAGATCAGTCCCACACCCCCACCCATTAATCTCGTATGAGATATCCATAAGTTATTTCAGTTACGGCTTACCAGGAAAAACTTTTAAAAATGAGAGTTGATAACAGCCCACACACGTCGTGGGCATGGAAACAAGGAAGAAAAACAAAACCATTATTTTAAACTTTGTGGCGACACTGGAGAAAGTGAGGGGTACTACATTTTGATCTCTTCGGAAGAGGCGCTCATACAATCACGATAGAACTTCACTTAGGTAAGTTCGTTTAATCGTTAATTGACGTTCGTTACAAACTATTATAATAAATTATTCTATATAAAGGATTATAGTGCATGCGAGATTCATTTTTGGCAGAAATTGTAAATTTCGAAAACCTGGAGCGTAAAGTTCATGGGTGAGAAATGGACGAAAAAAAAACTATTTTTTAATGGAAATTTGAATTTTTGGGAGGCCAAGCGACGGCTAAATATATTTTGACCGCTCGCGACTTCGACATTTTTTTTTTCTTTAAAGAAGAAAATTGGATGGTGAGAAGAAGGTAAAAAAATGGAGCTCAAATCTGTGCCACCCTAATATACACATATATCAAGATGAGAAAAACGGGAAGTGCGTCTCGCTAATTCTACTATGCTGAATACAAAACACAGTGAAATGATTCATACATGAAGACCTCGGGCTTGGAAGTGAACGAATGAGATTTCGCTAGGGTACCATATATGGGGGGGGGGGGGCGTTGCAAATGAGGTCGGAAGATTCTCGAGATCCTTGTCGCGATAGGCCTGGGTAAAATTGGCGCGGTCCCGTTGGACATAAATTTCAATCAACGTGCGTGAACGTACGGCAGTATAGTCACTGCTTCCCGCGATAAGGGTGTAAGGCAAAACTGTTCGTTGCGAACCATGACCCCCGATATACCCGTCGAAGGCGTCGCAAAACGCCCACCCTCCATCGACATTCGCGCAGTAACGTCGGAGCTTCGGTATATTTATCGCCATTTCGCTGCTCCCCGTGGTTGAGTCGATTGAAGATCTCCCCACCATACCTCTTCCCTCCTTTTATTTGTTT
>OX101785.1:37566495-37608995 GCA_944452715.1 Ophion slaviceki | reverse complement strand
TAGCAGATGTAATGGTACAAGGTGCAGTAAGCTTATTGCTAGCCGTGGTATATAGACCTCCAAAGAATGGACAATTGTTGCGATTTCTTGACGCCTTTACCGACCTGTCACCCGACTATCAACAGGCAATTATATTAGGTGATCTAAATTGCGACCCAATGGTGCAAACGGCTGAGACAGCGAAATTCGTAGAACTTATAGTGCTAAATGGTCTCAACGTAATACCGTACGGTCCAACGCATCACACTATTTCGGTAGACACGCGTATCGACCACTGTATGGCGACCCCTGCTGCCAGGATCATAGACCATGGCCAATACCCGGTCCCGTTTTTGTCTGCGCATGACCTTATATTTATTAAGTATGATATCAAGGTACCACAACATCCGTCCTCCTCTTTCTATTCTCGCAATTTCCAGAGGCTAGACGAGACCGTACTTCGTGCTCATCTTGCGACAACTGATTGGAGACCATATTATAACATGCGTGTGGTTGATGACAAGGTTGAGTTTTTAAACACATGTATCACTACAGTGTTTGATTGTTGGGCGCCTACAAAAAGAATTAAGATAAAACGTCGTCCCGCGTCCTGGTTCACCGCGGAACTGCGGGAAGGCATGAGGCGCCGGGATCGTCTGCGACGAGCGTTCGTTAAAGATAAGAAAAATAGACGCCACATTTATGAAAAATTTAGAGTTGTTCGTGACAAATTAAAAAACGACATAAAGCGTGCAGAGGAATGTTATTATATGGTAAGCTTTGCGTCAGTGAATGAACCTCGTGCGGCTTGGTCCCTAGTGCATAGGCTTGGGCTCCTTCCAGGTAGGAAGTCACGAATGCAACCAGCCTTCCCTTTGGACGTACTGAATCGTCAGTTTCTAATGCTTGATGCCACGAGTAACCAAGACATGCATGTGATAAGCGAACTTGATGCTGAACAGCCGGTATACGACGATGCGAGTTTTTATTTCTCACATGTGACTCCAGAAATTTTAAACAAGGCGCTCAGTAGAGTTCGGGCGAATGCTACCGGGGTGGATGGCATCTCAATGAGAATGCTTCGCATCGCGTGGCCGGAAATTGCTAACCAGGTTCTACACCTTGTGAACCATGCCTTGATGCACTCCGAATTCCCCGTCGATTGGAAAAGGGCATTAGTACGCCCGGTTCCGAAGAAAAAAGCGCCGGCTTTGGCAAGTGACTATCGTCCCATCTTACTTCTCTGTAATTTATCCAAGATTACTGAACGCATCGTGGCAGATCAAATGGGGCACTACATCTCGGCGAATAACCTCAATGATCCGCACCAATCAGCGTTTAAGAGGAATCACAGCACGCAGACTGCACTGTTGCGTATAGTGGACGACGCTCGTCTAGCTGTTGACAAGCGTATGGTGACTGTTCTTGTCTTATTCGATTTCTCTAAAGCATTTGACTACGTATCCCACGGACAACTTCTCAAGAGACTCATGGAACTACGATTTGCGAGGAGTACCGTCAGATGGTTCAGGGTGTACTTGGAGGGGCGTTCTCAGGCAGTCTGTGATGGTCGCGGTAACGTATCGGGATAGGAATACCTACGTTTGGGCGTGCCACAAGGTTCGGTATTGGGTCCACTTCTGTTTTCCATTTATGTCAGCGGTATTACCTCTGTCATCGAGAACTGTCAGTACAGTATGTATGCTGATGACTTGCAAATTTATTTGCATTGTCGGCCGTCAGATATCATGAGCAGCATTGCTCTCGTAAATAGAGACATAATGGCAATTTGTAAGTGGGCTGAAAATGCCGGCCTTAAGCTGAATACGGCAAAAACGAAAGCGACAATAATCGGATCAGCTCGCTACTTGACGCAGTTAGACGCTGCGCCACTCCCATCAATCTCTGTGAGGCCCGATACGATACCGTGGTCTGATTCTGTCACCTGCTTGGGTGTAACCATTCAACGTACGCTTTCGTGGTCTCAGCATACTTTAAAAGTTGCCGGTAAAATGAGAGCCATCATCTACCAACTGAACCTCTGTCGTGGGCGACTACTCACGAACGTTCGGAAGATGTTGGTAACGGCCCTTGTTTACCCGCACCTAGACTATTGTAGCCTTTTATTCACCGACTCAACTGCAGGCATGAACGTAAAACTACAGCGGGCGTTAAACGCAGGCATACGTTTCATATTTGGTGTGCGACGTGGTGAGCCTATTACTCCGTATTATCGGCGTCTGGCATGGTTGAGGGTGGCAGAACGGCGCATATACCTGCTTGCGTCGTTCTTATATGCCATGTGCGATCATGGGGAACCAGCTTACTTGTTGCGGCGTTTTGTGCGGCCAGTGCTGACGCAAACTAGACATTTGCGACGGCCATTAAGAAGTGGCGATTTTGTGGTACCGACCTGCCACACAGACCGCTACCAAAAATCCTTCCTCGCCACGGCATGTCGTATATGGAATGGGATAGAGTATGAAATAAGGGCATGTAAAAGCCAAAAGAGTTTTAAGGAAGCGTTGAAATGTGTATTGTTGCGAGAAAATACGGACTGAGAAGTAGGGTAATGTAAAGTAACATATCTGCACTCCTTACATCTGTTCTTCTTCTCTCGGAACCGCTTCTCTTTTTAGGCGTAAGTTTAAATCGTAGTCCATATCGCTTTATTATTATTATTATTATTGTTGTTGTTGTTATATTATTTTTGTTATATTTTTATACTTTATACATCTATTTTCATTTCATTTCGTTACTAGTCATAGCTATAAGTTGTTGACTAGGGATAACTATGTGAACACATCATTGTACAAAGCTCTTGACATGTATCTTACGCACGGTGCTCTTAGGGGGCGTAAGCCTCAGAGTACGAATAAACTAATGTTCTCTCTTTCTCTCTCTCTCTCTCTCTCTCTCTCTCTCTCTCTCTCTCTCTCTCTCTCTCTCTCTCTCCCTCTCCCTGTCAACGCAAAAAAGTAATGTAAAAATTCCATTACTCATTACTTTTTATTTTGTAATGTAAAAAAATTCCATTATCCACTACATTGTAATAGGCAATGAAAATGTTTCACATTACAAAATATAATGTAATGAGGAATGGATTTTTTTTACATTACAAAATCCAATGTAATGAGTAATGGAAATTTTTTACATTACAAAATGTAAAGTAATGGGTAATGGAAATTTTTTACATTACAAAATGCAATGTAATGAGTAATGGAATTTTTTTACATTACAAAATACAATGTAATGAGTAATGGAATTTTTTTACATTACAAAATGTAAAGTAATGGGTAATGGAAATTTTTCCATTACAAAATCCAATGTAATGGGTAATGGAAATTTTTTACATTACAAAATCCAATGTGATGAATAATGGCAATTTTTTACATTACAAAATGTAAAGTAATGGGTAATGAAAACGGTAATGCATTACAAAAAGTAATGCATTATTTGCAACCCTGGTCAGGGTTCGTGTATTCGCCGATAATTGCTACATTTTCCATCCATTTATACCAGCGAGTGAACGTATTTAGTGTTCATAAATACGTATAATAAATATTGGCAAAAAACGGCTTATACTTTTTTTGTGCCAGACGATTGCATCCATCCGCGTTTCACGTTGACCACTTTAAGGGGAGGGTAGGGGTTTCAGCGTGGGAAAAAAAACACTTTTTTGCGAATTTTTTTCATCAATATGGATAGAGTAAATTTATTGAAACCATTTGTACATTGTTGAGTGTCATTTCAAGAACATTCGGTGAAATTTGTACGGGTAAATATCCACAAGCAAGCCGGTGCCGCGTTTTTCTCGAAACCTCTTTTTCAAAGTTCGTGTTCACTGCCATTTAAAAACTACATGACCGATTTATTTCAAACTTGGTACACACTTTCTACATATAAAATACCTTCCCCCAACGGTTAGTTTGAGATTTTGTTTTTACATTGAGGGGGTTTTCCGCCTCCAAAATGGCGGAATTTTTCGTGAAAAATAGCACTCTTCACTTTACATGACCACCAAAAATTTAGAAATGAAAAAAAAATTATCAAGCCCGTTGGGGGGAGGATTTGATGACACTTTGACTACATTTTAATGGTACTTGATTTCAGATCATTTCTAGCTGAGATACAGTGAACACCGCAAATCGTGTTTTTCCAAAGGCGTTCTTGAAAAAGCTTTGTGACCGGCTTGTTTGTGTATATTTTCGCGTACGAATTTCATGGAATATTGTTGAAATGACACTTAACAATGTACAGAAGGTTTCAATAAATTTACTCTATCCATATAGATGAAAAAAAATCGCAAAAAAGTGTTTTTTTTCAGGCTGAACCCCTACCCTCCCCTTAAAATTGGTCTTTCCAGATGCGGCGGATTAGCCAAGAATTAATTGATTGTTTTTATATTATGCATATACATATATGGGAAAAGGTGGTCTTGAAGACATTCAAACGTCAGGACAAGCCTCAAAAGAACATTATCGTCCCCATATCTACTCAACCATACTCATCATGTATACCTCATTGTTTTTATTAATTCCTTTTAGATCAATGTACGCACGGTTACGTAAACGTCATTTCAGGGACCATCCCGTGATCTGAAATAAACGATCCTTCGAAAAACATCAAAGCCCCTCAAAAAAAGCCAGAGTAACGATAACCAACATTACATATAAATAATATGTCGGGTTCAAAATTTTCTTTTTCCATATCAACATGGCTACAGGACGCAAGTACGGTTCAAAGAAATCCCTTGGGAAATGTGACGATGTATACGAGGCTTTGCGAAGTAAGTAGTAACAGCGGCAGTTAGTTTCATCAAGTTCGTCCGTGGCAGGCCACAGCGGGATAGTCAAGTTTTGAGATGTAATCGGGTACCTCGTTAGCGAGAATGTGAGATTATATCTGTAGGTATATGTAGTCTTTGCGAGAGGTCTGGGATCTGACGCGAGCCTTATTTCTCCATCCCGGAAGTCCGATCAATATCGCAACTACCCGCTTGATCTTGCGTAAGCATTGCGCCAGTATAAGATTTTGTATGTAGCTGATTCGATGAAGATGGCCCAGCCATAACAGTGGTCCTTCAACCGTTTAGATGAAGACAAAGGGTGTAGCGAGTAGTTTAATTGTCACTTCTGTATCGTATATGCCCTGACGTGTCTCCGGGTTCAAATCCAGGGGGAAAACGTATATGCAGTTGAAAAATCTGTCTAGCTCAGACGCTTTTCTCACTTCTTTCTCTTTCGCCCCTCTTCTCCACCCGAATCGAATATTCAAATCGGCGCGACTTGAGGTTCAACACTGCCTCGTGCAATTGCATTTTTTTCTCTCATGTATGAGATGATTTATGGTATGTTTGTACAACTGAACGAACCCAAGAATGTAGTCGAGTATCTGGAACGTTTTGGTCAAAGAACTTATACTCTCCCACAGAAGGTTTGGATAGAGTGTCACTTTATAGGTAGATCGACATTTGTCGTTGGTTGTCATTCTACTTTTTAAAGGCTGTATTGAATATTTCACGGAGATGGCAAACGTAATTTTGAGAATCCGAAGAATTCCATAGAAATTCCTTCCGGGTCAGATGCCAATAGACTTTCTTCGAAATTTGCAGGTAATTGGTTGATATCCTTCTCGGAATTCGAATCATTCGCCATAAAAATCATGTATATCAACGTAAAATTAAAGACTTCACTTACCTTTGTAGTATCGCTCGCAATTATCGTCATGGATCCTGAAATCGCGACAAAGACATAAACTTGAGGGACGAGGTGCAAGGTTCCAATGCTCGTTTGAATCGTACAAATAAGAACTCCATTTAGAAAAACATTTACATATTTATATATATAAAATATAATACATTTTGTTACAGTGTAGATGATAGTGTAGCGTTCAGTTATCATATCTCGTTTTTTTCATCCTCGGCTTCGAAGAGTCGAGAGTACAAGTCGAGGACATCGAGTGGGCAAAGACAGTTTGGGGACGGGGGTTTTAGATATAAATTTACGATCTTTTCGAAAAAGTAGAGCAACCTGTTCGCATGATTTTTTCCTTCTTCTTTTTTATCCTTCCTTATATCTCGCACGCAAGTAAACAATAACGCTAAAAGATAGACAGTATTCGCCTGTCTCGAAGGAATTTTATTGGTTTTTGTTTGTGTTTTGTGTTTTTTCTTCAGAGTAACATCCCTTGATCGGTGACGAAAATCCGTTATGGCTATATCGGATCGTATGTAAATCTATAACTATATACAGAATTCTTCCTATGTACACACATACTTGCTAATCATTCGATCATTCGGTCGCATAACATCCTCGTAGGTATCTGTTCAATTATTTGACGCTTTTCTCTCCTTTTCTTACACATTGTTACCCACATGCGCATTTTTCATCCTGACGTGCGTTTTTGAAACAACAATAGATGTATCAACGTCATCGTTTGCGCTGTGTGCGTGTGTGTGTGTGTGTGTGTGCGTGTGCGTGTGCGTGTGCGTGCGCGCGCGCGCGCGCGCGCGCGTGTGTGTGTTTGTGTGTGTGTGTGTGTGTGTTTGTGTGCGTGTGCGTGTGCGTGAGCGTGTGCGTGTGCGTGTGCGTGTGCGTGTGCGTGTGCGTGTGCGTGTGCGTGTGCGTGCGTGCGTGCGTGTGTGTGTGTGTGTGTGTGTGTGTGTGTGTGTGTGTGTGTGTGTGTGTGTGTGTGTGTGTGTGTGTGTGTGTGTGTGTGTGTGTGTGTGTGTGTGTGTGTGTGTGTGTGTGTGTGTGTGTGTGTGCGCGCGCGCGCGCGCGTATATGTATACATATACATACTGTAGATACAGAGCTGCCAATTCTTGGTTTCACCGTGTTTACGCTATATCCTGCTTGCCTCTTTTTTTTGGCCGTCACCACTAAACATTGCATTTGTTCGGAATAATATTGTTTATTTACCTTTAACATTTTTTTCGCGCTCTAGATGAAAAATATCGGTTAGTCTGACTGGAGTTACACTCAATCACTGTAATCACGTAATAGGATATTCCGGCTCGTTTACGCCTGGCATTTGATAATCGCATCACCGCCTGGTTAATGTGAAAAATATTGATAATAGTGACGATATTATTATCAATATTATTGCAAATAATAATAATAATAACAATAACGATAGTGGTGAAATTTAACCTCGCGGCGAAACCAAGTTATCCGTAATGGATAAACGGAAAAATGTCCGTGACACACGATGCAAGAACCTTCGTGTGTATAACACGTGATATCGTTACGCAAAAATTTGTATTATATTTTTTTCTCATTCTTCTTTATCGTCTCTCCCACGTTACGCTCAATCAACTCTCACTCTCTTTATATAATTATACTCCAAATTAAGCGAGTGTCTTATCGTTTTCTAATTTATTTTCCTCTTAATTTTTCATCCTTTAATTTTACTTTTTTTTGAGAATAATTCGCGCGACACTTTGCTGATTGTTCTGGTCATATATCACTGGCAGTTGCTGGCATCGTCTTATTGTTTGACTGCATTTTCGTTTTATCTCTGTTTCTTGCTTGGCAATCGGTAATTCGGCAGCGTGTTCGTTTCTTCTTTTATTTTTATATTACCATGCTCAAAACTCGAAAATCGATCGATCTAGCGTGGCAATGGATTTTTCGGGTAAATTACCAACAGAAAAGTATTTTTTTTAAGTAGAAACAAACGTTGCCAAAAGGACTAGGACGAATTTGTCGGATCGAGGCGAATGAAGTGAATGCGACAAATTGCAATGAGAAATAAATAACAGATAATAAATAATGAAAGTAGTGTTAGTGACTTACGCGAATGCGACGTCCCTTCGACAATCTCCCGTTGATGATAATTCATTGTGAATTGCTCTCATTAACTTGCCATCGTGTGCAAATCAGCCAGATAACTGCCCTACATAACTACACATACACAGATTCCCCTATGACATTCACGAATAATCGTATTAAATTGTAAAATATGTCTACGTATTATATCGATTAGTCGACTACGTGAAAATCACTCGAAATTGTCAAGTTATTTTTTATTTTTTATTTTCATATGCGGTAAGTGTCTAAACATGAACAGTCGATGATTTTGGAAACTGGATTTGAAGAATTGTTCGAACGGAATAATGATGCGAACAGTTATCCGTGATTGTAAGCAACCAAATTTCGTGTGAGCCTGACAGTTCCGCATTTTTGTTGTTCCACAGGATTTCTTCGAATGAAACCAAATTTTTCAAGTTTTGGGTGTAGATTGCTTGGTGCGTTATTTTTATTTTTAAGTAAGACGAACGTCAAATGGACGAGACATTTTTTTTCTTCAATACGCATTCGCGTTTATATAGCTATTCAAGAAGTGCGCGTCTCTCTCTCTCTCTCTCTCTCTCTCTCTCTCTCTCTCTCTCTCTCACTCACTCACTCACTCTCACTCTCACTCTCACTCTCACTCTCAGTCACTCACTCACTCACTCACTCACACACAACCTGTCGAATGGATGAAACGACCAGGTGCAAGGTTACGAAGAAAACAATTGACCGCAGGCATCGAAAGAGGAGCAACGAAATCCCAATACCTTGAAATATCTGTTCATTCTCCGTCGAGGAGCCTCTGTCCCCCATCCCATCGACTTCGCCACTTGTTCGAAGTTGCGACGATAAAGCTTATAGTCGAAGAGGGTTCCGTAAAAAAGCTTTTCAAGCCGTCACGTATATAACGATCGAGAACTCGTTTTTGTTCTTCTCAAATCATACTTCAGCGAAAAATGGATACGGATGCATGGGCACGTATATATATCACTTTTCGGTACGTTATTCAATAAAAAATATTCAACGTGGGAAACGCAAATAAATTCTAAATACATTCTTCCTGCGTCTCTTACACGCCATCACTCTCTGCCTCTCTCTCTCTTGTTTTCTCCCTCCGTTTCGTCCTCTCATCCAAACAACTTCTCTTAACAGTCATAACTGCTATTCGCTTACATCATATATAGCTTAAATAAAAATAAATAATCGCTCCTCATTGTTTTACGAATTAATAATTCGATAAGCTCTGAAATCGTAGAACAATGTACGCGTGTGTGTCTGTGAGTGTGTGTGGGTGTGTTGTTTTTTTACATGCAATTAACTGTACAACATATTACAAAATAGTCGCACGACAAGCGTTGGCCGAGTCTTCGAGTGTCTCAATATATTCGAGTCTCCATTATACTTGCTTACCGCTCGTTGAACGAACAAAAGCAAAAGAAACGGAAATAATGTGAAAAAAAAGAAAACATAAGGGATCCGAATTTATTTAATTCCAATCGACCCGAATCGACCAATGCTTGCTTCGACAAAAGTTCTATACTCGAATAATGATCTAATCAACGAAATATACAGAATCTTGTGGTGTCAGGGAGCGAACGAGCTGACGCGAAAGAAAATTTATCTTTCGTTCGGTTGATTGCGCCATTCCGTGTTATTTGCGCGTGAATAGCGCGCTCGAGCTTTCGGCTTGCGAGTCGTCTAATTTAAAATTAAAACCACGCACTGTTGTTTCGTCGCGCTATTTCATTCGACGTATTTTGCCTTTTCATTGTGTTGACGTTCATTCACGTAAGCTCTGGGCAGCGTGATTGAGCGCTTCACCAGGCGAGCACTGTTCCTCTGACACCTATCATAAACAGCCAATAAGTTTTTTAGCCCCGGCCGCGTGCCGTATCTCGCTCGCGAAAGACCAAATGCTCTTAATTTCCTCTTTAAGCGTTTAGAACGAACGATTATTGTACTGATATCCTTCGGTCGTTGTCCGAAAGAAAAAAGGAAGCGATCGCTATAATTTCCACGTCCAGACACCCGGCGTTTCAGAGAGAATTTCACAAAATAAAAGTTGCGAAAACAATTTCTAAATGAGGCCCAAATATGTATCACGATCAATAATTCCTCCCAGTTGACCCGCGAATCGAAAGACATGCGTGGCATCGGGAGAGACCTTGAAAACCGTACACTCGCAAGCGCGTACGTGTTCACTGAATCGCGTATCCATTCTAGTTTTTCAGAGTTCTCCGGATTCGAGCGGGCGGCGTTTTTGGAAAAGGCAAAGAAAACAAGCGAAAACGAAAAATAAAAAGCGGCGTAGCCAGAGAGATTGGTTGATAAACACGATTGTTCTTGGTTTCACACGCCAGCAGTTTCGCGCATCTTCGATGATTCTTTGCAAAGAATGCGAGAGCGCAACAAAATGAACGAAATTGCGGTCGCGGGGGAAAGTAAATATTGACTCACCATAAGTCACAAGTTCGAATGTTTGTTCATCTGATCGCGGCGATGACTATTGGTAAAAGGAGAACTATTGACGCGGTCGTGATGCCCGAACTTCCGGCGACCGGTCCCTCGCTGCTTCGCGACACTTTCGTACGTACCAATTGGCCACGTTCGATCGCGTTGGCCTCGTCGCTGTCAGGATCCACCGGTGTACCGAGATCACCGTCCTGCCCGAATAGCCTCGAGAGCTTGTTCCTAACTGCCTTCTTAGCACACGGCACTGTCGTCTCCTTGTACAGCCTCTGAATCTTCGGATAATGGGTTTCCGGTATGTCGGTACCGGGCAAAAGTTCACCTCTGGTACTCGAGCACAGCGGCTTGAAGGTGCCCCGATGAGTAGCCTCTTGAAAGCTTTGGAAGCTCTCGTCCCAGTTGTAACTCATCAGACGCTCCTCCAGTGTCATATTACTCAATTGAGTGGGAGCTTCAATAATTATCGGTGTCACGCCCCTACGAACATACCAATGTTTCCTCGTTGAGCCACTTGCTTTATTTGTCACCTTCTTGGCTTTGTTATGGAGACACCATTCGCAAAGGGAAATGCTTTCCCCATAACATTCCGCCCACGTTGCTTAGAACTGGACGGTCCTAATGTGACGTTCTTTTTTCAATGATTGTGTACTGATCAGAGATTTGCTAGATCGACTGCGACGTAAGTAAGAATCGCCGATTCGTCATTCACCAAGTTTAACGGAGCAGTTAACGGGAATTGAGTCCGTTGAAATTGATATTTTTCATGAAAATCTCTCATTTCTATGGTTTCGTGTTTATTTATTTACGATACTTGGAAGAAGGAATATGTCCTTTACGTTCAAAAAATTTTGCCAATTAAATCGTAAAATGTTTTCTCCTAGACAAATAAGTTGTCTCTTGATAACTACTGCGAATTTTCTCATTGAACGTGAGAAAATTTTGCGATATTAATAAACGTTAAAGATACACGTCAAACGTCAAGAATAATGAGTGACGCGTAGGACGCTGCGTATTAAGCGCGGACTGACCCCCTTATAAAGAATGATGTAACATGGTTGTTATGGACGAAGCGCGAAGGGAGGCTAATAGGCAATTGAGATTGATTGTGAAACGCGGTTGTTGTACGTGAATGATGATGGCTCCTCGTAAAGGGGCAATCGGCCTCTTTCTCTACCCGCCTCATCAGACGACTCAATGATAGTCGAATATACAATAAAAGAACAGCGCAGCCAATGGAAAAAATAAATTACAGAACTGTGGGACACAAACTACTATTTCTAGAACTTACTGTCTCAGCTTCTGAATTCCGAGGCTGTGAAGTACCGTTGGTAATGAGGGGAGCGAGTAGCAAAGAGATAATTCGATACGTGGATAGTACAAGGCAGATACGAGGCAGGTTTCTTCCTTCGTTGTGAGGCCCCCAAGCGTCATAACTTTCCGACTTTCGGACGAGTACGTGCACTCGGCTATCAAGTGATCACCCTGGGAACAATCGATGAGAACGAAATGTCGTGACATACGAAATTGTAGTAAGTTATTGGCCAACTAAACCACCGGACCGTCTTACTAAAATATTATGAAATTGTAGTGTCTGTCACTCACATGAAAGTAAAATATATAACAAATATATCGAAAAATATAGGAAACATGTATTAAATATAATTGGTTCCAAAAGTTGCATGTGTCAATTACATTTTTGGATATGAGTAAAACCTATGCGATACATAAATATAAATACATTTAAGATATACCTTAAATATATGAAACGTACAAACTGAATGTATGTTTTATATATTTTTAATATGAAATCATACATACATACATACTATATCTACGTGTCTATATATGAACTAACATACCATAAACATATTCCAGATTCGTTTGAAACATACAAAACGTTCATATGATACATTTTCAATAAATGTAGTGTGTGTTCCTTCTCTTTCGATGCCTGCGGTCAATTGTTTTCTTCGTAACCTTGCACCTGGTCGTTTCATCCATTCGACAGGTTGTGTGTGAGTGAGTGAGTGAGTGAGTGACTGAGAGTGAGAGTGAGAGTGAGAGTGAGAATGAGTGAGTGAGTGAGAGAGAGAGAGAGAGAGAGAGAGACGCGCACTTCTTGAATAGCTATATAAACGCGAATGCGTGCGTGTGTGTGTGTGTGTGTGTGTGTGTGTGTGTGTGTGTGTGTGTGTGTGTGTGTGCGTGCGTGCGTGCGTGCGTGCGTGTGTGTGGATTCCGACACTATTTCGCGTGACACATGCCGTAGCAAAATTGGCAGTCTGAAGAAAGAGTAGCATTTTAATGCTTTTTGAGGGGCTATACCAGTGTGACACTTTCAAAAAATCGATTTTTTTTGCCTTTTTGCGACAGTTTATCCTTTCAAGAATATCCTGTAATTAGCAGTTTTTATGGTAAATATCATTTTATCTTGCAACAATCGATAGTTGAATCTTGAAAGGCGTTTTTCTCGAAATGAGATTTTTCAAATGTGCTGACATTGTAACTCAAAGAGCAATTATCCGATTGACTTGAAATTTGAACTCAGTACTCTTGAATATATTTACTCTACAATGACGTAAAATATTTTTGATTGGATGAAAATTGACGATTTGGCATTGAAAAAAACGACCATTTTATAGGCAAGAAAACAGACTTTTTTAATAACTACGCCATTTTGTTAAATTTTGATATTTTTCGAAAATCCTACGTCATTGTACAGAAAATACCTTCCAGTTTAACGACATTTTTTCCTTTTTCGGTTTCAGCTACTCAATCGGCCGGAATCGTGTCAGTAGTGGAGGAACTTTTTGTTTGGCGCCTCCGAAGGTAGCGCATAAGTCGCTTGGATCTCAATATTTTTCTATAAAAAAATTATGTAATATAGGTCAAATATAGCCAAATATGATATGACACGGGGCCTGATAAAATAATGACGCCCTATGCCTTTTGTGGAAATATAAAAAAATGCACTACATTATGCATTATTTTGGTTAATTTGTAGTGTAAGTATCGTAAAAATTGAAAAGAAGCAAAAGAAAAAAAAGTTTTCGCACGGGGACTCGAACCTGCTACCCTCGCATTAGGAATTCGAACTCTTGCCGCTGCGCCCACCATTGCTTGAAA
Source organism: Ophion slaviceki (assembly GCA_944452715.1). Taxonomy (NCBI): domain Eukaryota; kingdom Metazoa; phylum Arthropoda; class Insecta; order Hymenoptera; family Ichneumonidae; genus Ophion; species Ophion slaviceki. The sequence goes on along the minus strand of OX101785.1, from coordinate 37,595,625 downwards.
ATTATGCCAACATAAAATACTTATGTACTGACCGAACCGGGAAAAAATTAAGTTCCTAAATGCTTGGCCATCTGTGACTTGCGTCACTTTCATTTTTAGTCAAGCCCTACATATACTGTGAATCCGGACGAAATCAGCAATGACGAGTAGCTGACCGCCCCTTGTACACGTGGTTCCATCGAGCAATTGGCTCATGGTTGGCTAAGCAACTTGAGTTACAGATAACGTTGCGAATGAAAAACATCTTCAAGTCGGTATCTCGCGATAACCTAGCCGCACTAGCCGGAATAAATGATCGGACAAAAACAATTGAAGGTTATATAATTCTATACGATTATCGCTCTCTATGCGAACGCAATTAAGTAATTGATCCGATAATGTTATTTACTCTTGTTAATCCACCCAAATGGGTGGATTAACACCCATTTGGTGTTAATCCACCATTTGGAGCGATAAATAATCCTCCATTTGGAGCGATAAATATCAATAAACTAACGTTGTATATTGTACAATATGTAGACGATATTAAAGTTAAAAAATTTAACAAGTTAAACTAGCTTAGTGGACAGCGTCACAGCTCATCACTCAGAGTTCCCGGGACGAAACCACCTTACGGCGTGTAAGCGTTTGTCTGATATAATTTAAATTTGAATCATTAATATATTTGAAGCGCAAATAGCATAATCGTAATTAATGACAACGAAAAATATCATGAAAGGGTGCAATGATGTAAATAACGTGCAAAAAAAAGTTTAAAGAATATTTCAACTATATCTTAAATACACGTTCAATATATTTCAAATATATTTAAAATGTAGTATGAACATATTTCAAGTATATTTTAAACGGAGTATGAACATAAAGTATATTTCAATGGTAGTTCGAATACATTTAAAATACATTTTTAGTAAATTTTTAAGGTAGTTTGAGTACATTGTAAGTATATTTTCAATATAGTTTGAATATATGTAATCGCATATCCAACATATATTTTTTATGTACATTCTGAAGATCTACTTTGGCCCAAAAGTTTGATATCGCGCACATATTTTCAACGCATTCCCCGTATATATTGCACATATTTAATCTATATCTAAGGTGCATAATACATATCTGAAATGTATTTTACATCTATTTTCAATGTATCGAAAAATAAATTTTTACATATATTTTATTTCCGTGTGGGCAGTATATTCGTTTTGTTCAGGCTAAAATTAGGCTCGTGAGTTTATAATACAATGCTGGGACGATATCGACCATCTTTAGCAATTTCGTCCGTATGTTTATCTCATTGATTCAAGTTGGCGTGAAAACAGTTGAAGCTTTTTTCTCAAATCTTTCGTATATTAAAATAAAACACTCCAGAATGTCCGTGCACTTCTTTCATCTAAATTCATAAAAAATGTGAGCAAATGCATTTTTTTTTCTTTTGAGAGGACACTGGCCTGCGACACCCTTCAGCATTTGTACGGAAGATCTTCAGTCGATGTCCAATGTCAAACAGTTTTATTAGTTTGAATCATTATCCAATGTAGAGTTTTTCGGTTACGTGATTGAGAGTGTCGTTTGCACTATATAGAAAACGTGTTTTCTCATTGTTTAAAAACTTTATCTGTACCTCTCAATTCGATGTGACCCGTAAAACGTATGCCGACAAACGTTTACATAATGATTATTGGGATGCATGAACGTGAATAGATCTGAACGAAAAATGATCGGCTCACTCCATCACCTGATCGAACACGAAACACGGTAAATCTGGCTACGTACACATGAGACATTGTCGTAACGGACATTCGCGATCTGTAAGAGACCTCAAACTCACCGGATAAACTTTGACGGGCCGCTGAAGTCTTCTGTACTCCTGATAATTTGGATCGTAGCTCGTGTCGGATGCTATAGGCGGCATCTCATCGCCACCTCTGATCTGCCGCAATCGGACTTTCCTTCCGAGTTGATGGGTGTGCATTATAATGGCGAACATGTTGATGCCGCTTGGTGGAATGGTCTGCTCGGTGCAATCCGCGACGCAATGACCCTCGGAGACGACTTCGCGTTGGCCGGGTGGTATGATGTGGCGCCAGTTGGGATCAATGCCGACACTTAAAATCCCCGCATCGTGATTCCTCAGACGATTCGTGTAGAATAATCGAAGTCCGGAGCTGTCTGTTATGAAACGATCGAGCTGGGGATTCGTGTAGTGAGTCTCCAGCATGTAGTAGCGCGATCCTGCGTGAGGGTCCAGCGCATATCCGGCTTCCGAAGGATATTTGAAGCCCTGAATGACAATGTAACGAGAGATCGTTGCGAGTTTTAATAGGGTTGCTGACATATGGAAAGCGTATTGATGTACTACGAGTGCAAGGGGTACGATTGCATCGACGTACTGACAATTCACACATTTTCCCAAACTCCTGATAAAATCGTCCCGAAAAAAACACCCCACTACTGGTGTATCGAAATTTCTTACAACCTCGAATACTTGAGGAAACATTGAAGTCGTACTGAGCTATCTTTGACAGCTACTAACACCACCCTCCTGTAGTTAGCACATTTTCGATTCGGCATGAATCAAGAAATTGTCGGAAAAGCTCACGACAAAACGGTAGTTTCAAAGCGATGGGCGAGTTAAACAAGAAGCATGTACAGCGAGCCCAAACGCACGCGCCGCGGCGAGTACGTCGAAACTACGCTAGGATTAGGGGTACGCAACGACGATCAGCCAAATTTCTGATCGCGTATCAGAATCATCCCCTCGTTTTATCCAACTTTGCAGAGCACTCACGTTCATCTACTTTATGCACGACGTCAACGCATTGAACTGGTTTCTAGTCGAGCCGCGCATTAACGGATTCTTCCATCGAAGTCCCTACCGGCGCGAAACGTTTTCATTTGTATGCATCAAGGTACGAACGCACTGAGCGGAAATGCACTGCAGCAGCCCGGCACGACACGACCAAATATTGTTTATTTGAAATCGTATGAGATAGAACGCCCTCCGCGGCAGCAGAACTGAAGTTTACTTCAAAGACGCGCCTCGGGCCGCTCCACTGCAGTGCAATTCCGCTCAGTGCGGTCTTACCTTAAGGGTAAAATCGAAATTAAAGGTGCAAAAGTCTTCAAATCTCACGCTATTCGTTTATACCCTCGTGTCTGTGTCGTTCGTTCGCTTCGATCGCGCGATTACTATTGTACTCGCCCGTACGAAGATGCAAACGCAGCTGCCTTCAGTATGGGAGATGTTTTTTCAGGCACGCTTCGTAGCAGTGAGATAACAAGACGCAATAATTGTTTACCAAAAAATTAGGACGGGGCGAAATTCTTCCAGTATGCTTCTGGTTGGTGTATCGGCCGGCAAATCTGATATATTTATTTTGCCCACAGTTAACTTAATTGTGTAACTTGAATAGCTACTTTTTATCCAAGTTACGAAATTACGACGGAGAAAATAATCTAAGTTTTATTAAATGGCTTTATTTAATGACTTCATGCTTGCTTGGGTAAAACAAATAAAATCAATCGATTAGTTGAATTTCATTATTGTGGATCATTTTTTTCTGGGGGGTAACCGGTTTTCTGGGGGGAGGGGGGTCATCTACCCGTGCACTTGCTGGCCACGGCAATTCTTGTAACGAAGATTCACAAAAAAGGTGTGGTATGGCATAGTCAAGAATGTTACCTCTGAACCCAGACTCCACGTAGCCGCGATGGTGTTGCATTGAAGAGCCGGAGCGTGTGGCCCGTAACAGGCGCTTCCGCTGGTCTTCGATGCCTCCCTCAATTGTGATATTTTGCCTCGACACTCGTACAGCGTCATGTGATGCAAATATATCAGATTCCCCGGCTGTATCACTGGTTCATACTGCAATCAACGGACACTCAGGATAAATTCTGTATCCTCAAAACGTTTTATGCAATTGATCACTTATTGGAAAAGTATCTCGTCTTCTCGAAGTGTCTCAATCGCATCTTTATTTACAATGTTTGGGTATTATTCCCCCCCCCCTCCTCTCTCTCTCTCTCTCTCTCTCTCTCTCTCTCTCTCTCTTTCATTTTTCTCTTTTTATTTCGATTCTTTCTGATCGGAATGAAGAACACGGTGCAATCGCATCAAGCAGTTGGGTCACGTGCAATTTGAGAGCTTCGAGATCCGGATAGTTTGCGAGGTAGTCTTCCGAACAAGGTAACACACAGGACGTACCTGTCTCTAACGGGAAACATAGAGACACATGGAAAGGATTCGACGAAGATACGTATAAGATACGCCTTTGTGTATCTCATACGTATACATGGACTGGAGGTACATGCTCGGGGGAGGGTAAGAAAGATATATACTATCAAGAATTATTAGTTTTCGTACGCGCGCGCCCACGTGTGTGCATGTGAGGGTGTCTGTTTGTGTGTCGGGGGGGAGGGGGGGGGGGGGGGGTAGGAAGCTCCTCGTAACGAGATACCGGTTGAAGGAAGTGAAGGAAATCCGGTGGAAAATCGAGAACCGTGCGAAAATTCTTACCTTAACGATATGATGTTTGTGAGCGATGCTCGGCATCTCAACAACCTGGCACCAGAGCAGCGTTTCCTCCTCGGACGGTAATTTTACCTGCAACACGAAATTGAAATCGTATTTTTTTTAAACCAATTTTGGTGATAGGGAATTGGCAATAAAAAAAAACGTTGATTCGGTAACCGTAGCCACCTCTTTCGGCTCGAGTTGGGTGTGTCGCAACGATCGGTGATCTCGTGAATATACATTTCAAATCTTCTATCTACCTACATACGCACACATATATGTATGCTGTATAGGATATATAAATATAGCTCGGTAAACGCAATATTAGCGAAGCGTGAACGAGTTCGACGAGAGCGAGTCACCTCATGCGCTATTCGAAAAGCACACGAGATGGAAGGGGAACAAGTCCGGAACGAAATGCTCACGGCACCGGAAAACCAAATACCGAAGCTTAAATTCAATTATCGGGCTTTTCCGCGTGTATGTACCGTTGGTCGCGGATTGCCCAGCGGATGAAAATCCCGAGTAGTGTCTGGACGGAGCAAAACTGGTATTTCGTATGTACCTGATCACTTTTCGCGTACAACGCTGGCTACCGATGAACCATGGATAACTGCTGGCGTAATATACAGACATTCACGCGCGTTGAAGTGTAAACAACTCGAGTTGAAAAATAAATAACAAGTCTGTGGCATTATAAGTCGATTTTATTTTTGAATCACCAGCGAAACTCGCCGCAATTCAAATTCGTTTGATCATGGGCGTAACCACGGTAGGGCAGGGTAGGACACTGCCCCCCCCCCCCCCCCCAGGGTAGTCAAGCGAAAAATGTACGAAAAAAAATTACAAAATTTCAATATTGCCAATTAAAAATTGGCGCCCGCCCCACATCAAAGACAGTTTTATATTTCTCACGACGCTCCCGATGCTGTGGCTTTTTCTGGAAGCAGTAGCGGCTGCTTCGCCACAACTTCGAAAAACGGCCGCAGAGCGTCGGATCGACCCCAAGACCGACAGTGCTGGGACCAGGCAGTGGCAGCGAAAGTAAACAATTCGATTTCACGACTTAGCTGACTAACTTTCTTTGTCAAGAAGAAGATAGAACAAAAGATGACAGTGCTGCTCCGATTACCGAAAGTTGATTTTCATTCTTTCGTTATTTATGGGCGCTAACTCGCTAAGAACGTCTAGTGATACTAGTGACATGTTCTAAATACATGAACATCATTTTTTAGCACAAAAGGTATGTACCTAATGTTTTTATTGTGTTTAGATTACTTTAGCTAGATTTGTACAATAAATGTCAAAATAACCCTATAAGTACGCTGAGAGAAAAGTCCATGGTATTTACAATATTTTTATATGGTATTTACCTCATTGTAAAGCCCATTGTAAAAGAGGCGATAATAAAATTCGTTATAGTTTTTTGACACCGCAATCATAATATGATTAACACGACTATAAGAGAAAAGTATATCTATACATGTGTTTTGGGTGGCGTGTTAGAATATCTATTATCCCCGACATTATAATATATAGTTAGATTATATATTATGCCCGACATTATCCCCCATGTAAAAGGCTTGACATGGTCAAGCCTTTTATAATACTTCGGCTGGTATAAATAAATATTTGAAATATCTTATTAAAATAAAAAATAAATATATTACATAAATAAATTTAGGCAATTATACAGTATGAGGACTTTTCCGAAAAACGACAGGATTTTTTTTTCATGGTCAACTTGTTTCTTCCATTATATGGAGTGATATTCCGTCGGGGAGGCTGCCATTTCCCATTAGTTCCATAAGTTATGGGGTTTTGAAGTTCGCGGAAACACGTGATAAAATTGGGAATTTTTAAATTTTTCGACGCCTATATTGGGGAATTTGTTTGGGTTTGTTTGGATTTGTTTGCTTGGGTTGGCCCTTAGGAAACACGTAGCTGCTTAGCGACAACAAACAAGAGGCGTCGAAATATTACCTGTTTCCGGAAACAGGACAGCTGTGGTCACGAAATCAAAACATATACATCGTTACCTTCATAATACAGTATTTATAAGGGAACACGTAGCTGTTTAGCGAGGCGTCGAAATATATTACATGTTTCTGGAAACCTCAAACCCCATAACGTATGGAATTAACGGGGAATGTCAGCCTTCCCCGACGGAATATCACTTACTATAATGGAATAAACAACATCGAGGCGAAAATAAAATTTCTTGTTGTTTTTCGGAAAAGTCCTCATACTCCATAATTACCTAAATTTATAATTAAGATTAAGATATAATATAAAAATATTATAGAAATGAACGAATCTTATTGAAAAAAATAATAATAATTAAACTAGTAGAATAACATCGAATTAACCATATCTACATTGTCAAGTTAACAATATCGATATGGTTAATTCAGTGCTATCACAAAATCGGCGCACAAATACTAATGTTGTATATTGTACGTTAGATGTTGTTCAGTCAAACTTCTACTACTCTTTTCAAGTTTGTGCAATTTATATGGTTAACATCAACGTTTGTCGAGTATAATTTGTTCGAAGACCTTACGAAAAGTAACTACCCGAAAAAAAATTATGATAAAGTTTACTTATAGTGAAGACATAAATCATTTGCAGGCTGAGCAACCGCAGGTTAGTAGTTTTTTTTTAATTACGCGCATCTCAAAAACTGTTACATAGTATGTTTATCCCATTGCAAAAATGGGATATCAGTTCAATACTTCTTCTTGTAGTTCACTACATTGTTCTTGTAGGACACACATAGAATACACTATGCACTGAGCAGGTCGTATCATATAATATGGTACAAACTCCCTATTATATAGTACAAAACTATTGCGCTGTGCCAAAAATCCATTCAAACAGTGGCTTACATTATAAAACCAATATCTGTACATAATTTCACCTAAATCGGAGGTAACAGCTATTCGGAAGTACAGGAGGTCAGGGAAGGACGAATGATACTAAAAAAGTCATCGAGGTAGAACTCGCTTTTGCGTATTTTATTCCATTTTGGATTGGAGCGAATCCTTGCTTCAAAACCGCGCCGATTTGTATGTAGATAACACCGATCAGCGTGATATGCGCGTGGCGCGATCGATCTATCCTACAGAATTCAGGCCCAGGGTCCAGTCAATCGTAATGCTATAGATGTTTTAAGTGACAAACAAGTCAGTCAATAAAGTTTGCAAATGTCACAGGCTACATTTAGATAAGTGGAGTCTTGTCAAGTAGTTTGGTAGTTTGACTGTGGAGGTTTTATTAGGAACACGATACTACTCTTCAACAGATGGTGTTGGTCGTACGTATGTATCTGAGTAAATTAATCTAGTAAAATCAAATAAATGAGTACCCAAAAATTATAAAAAATATTAGAACCAAATTGTGTATTCGGCAAAACTTTAACCCGAATGTTCAAATTTTACTTATTGTCCCCCAATTATTTTATTCTTAGGATTGCTAAAGTTGTAATTTTTAACGGCCAACGAAGTGAGCTTAGAGCTGCTATGGTAGGATAGGGAAATAAGCAGATGAGCGAAACGGCTGCGGAAATTTTGTAGGTAGGGGAGGCTGGAGTCAATTGGAACGGTTTTGGGAAAATCGGTTAGTGTGGTTTCATTTTATACCTTATCTGTTTGGTAATGGGCCCTTAGTAGTCACACTTACTTACCTAGAATCACGTTATAGTCATACTGGGTCCATGGGACCCAAGCGTTTTTAAATTGTTATAAATAATGAAATAATGTATTGAGCGATATGAAAAAATAGTGAGGTATAATTTGAAACTTGTTTAATACAAAGATATTGGTTAGAAATCAAAAATTGAATTTTAAATATGCAAAGAAAATATGCAAAAAAAATACATGAAAGATGACTTTTTTTACAAAAATTGTTGTAATTCTTGTAATTATTGACCAAATAATTTAACAAAAAATGGTGTTATAATCTGGAAACAATGTACTTTGAAATAGACACAGCGGTTTCTGTGGACTTTTCAAAAAGTTTTTTCTATCATCCAACGCAGGTGCGATTTAGAAGGAAAGAATGAAACGCTTACGCATATTAAAAAATGTATGTTTTATTGGGAAAAAAAGTTGTACGGCATCAAAATAATTTGTTTGGGTCCCGTGGACCCAGTGTGACTATTAAGGGTTAAATTATAGCTAGATTAACTGACTATATGACGGCACTATTGATTTTGCTTCTAATATGCCTGGAACTTAGGTAAAAGCTATTTAGAAACTCTCGGAAACTGTTTCATTTGACCCTGTGTCGGGGTCAATCGAAACAGTGGGGGTTAGTTAAAACAGGTGTTTTCAGCTGATTGAACTGATGTTTCTACTAAACCTCGGTACTGGTAATGATGTGTATGAAGTGATAAAGTATGTTCGTTGTCAATAAAGTACACTTTTAATTAAAATAATCGGTTTTATTGCTTTTCATTCCAATTTTGGTATCACCGAAGGCGTATTGAGGTGCTTCAATATTATTTTACTTACTAGTTTTAATTTACTAAAGATAATCAGTAAGAAAATAGTTTTTGTTACTAGCGAGGTACTCAATGAGATCGACTTATTTAAAAACAACACTATGAAAAGTTTTTTATCTAATATTTATCAACTTATGAGAAATCAACAAAGACCTATTGGTCCAAACACTCAAATATAAACATTATTTGGATTCACAATTATGGCACAAATAAATCAGATCGTCTGCTGTGCAAGCTTCGTGTGCCCACTGCCTGCACTCAGAACATTGCACCCAGGCTTCTCCTGGCCTGCTGTGGCCGTAACTTTCTACGAAAACTAGACATAAATATTTTTCAGATTCATCATCCGTAGAAAGCTCTTCATTTCGACGTTTATTCTTGTTCTTGCTTTTTTCTTAATTTTTTCCCCGAGATTCTTTTTTACTCTCTTAGCCTGTTTTCTGCGGTCTTCCTCTTCAGTCTCTTTCCTTGTCTCTTCTTTTTCTGGGGTATCGGTGTATATTGTTGACTATCTCTTTTTCCTACCCCTACTTAGCGTTTTCATATGTTTATTAATATATATATTTTTGGCATCTTCATATGCATTTTTATAATTTTCGAGATAGCAGCTTCCGCGGTTCGTAGTTTCCGACGGTTTCTTGGCATCGGAAAAAAAAATATTTGGAAAACTTGCTTGCATATAAAATGTTTGTTCGGGGTCAATAGAAACACACTCCAATTGACCCCGAAGCGTTTGTTTCAACTGTCGCCATACCCTCGCTTCGAATAATTTATCAAATAAAAAGAACCTAAATGTGTAGGTTGGTACTGACCACAATAGACTCACTAGGATATTCATAGTAATGATGATTGTAAATAACACTAAAGAAGGAACCCTCGTTTTGGAGCAATACGCAAAATAATAGTAATTTAAAAACTTATTTTTTGTGTCGAAAAGCGATGCACCCACATAAAATCTTCGACGCTTTCGGAGCGGCGGCGTGAACTCAACGACAGGTTCCGATATGCAAAGCAGTTCCTTCCCCCCTTCGGGTCCACCGCTATCAATAACCATCTTCGAGTTATTCAACTTCTTTCATTTAACCCATATTTCTATCGACCCCAGCTTCTCCTACGTCATACGTTTCCGACATGATTGAAGTGGATTACAGTTTTAATAAGTTGTTAACAATTATTTGATAAGTGATTGAAAATCATTTAATAAGTTATTCATATCGACCCCCCCCCCCCCCCCCCCCCCCCCGCCACCCCGAAGCAAGTCCTGTCTACGGCTCTGCGTTTGATGCAGCCTTTTGCGTCGTCGCATACGGCAAGAAAAATAGTGGGAGAACAAATAAGTATCCGCCGATTAACAAGAGATGGCCCCAACAGGAGGCTATGGTTGAAATTGTCAGATGTAAAACGTCATATCGTAAGGTTGGACATCTGGCAAGACTATAACCTTGAAATATTAGCGATTTTGTATTAGCATCACATGATTTTTTCGAGCAAAAATCTCGAGTTTTGAGCCGAATAAGCGTAATTTGCGGGAACTTTTGATTTACTTCTTTAATTTGAATAAATCTGCAGCCGAAGTGTGTCGATTGCTTGTAGAAGCATATGGTGAGGCTGCTTTAAGTGAGAGAAGTTGTGAGTGGTTTCAAAAGTTTAAGAATAGCGAGCTTGACGTCGAAGACGAATAACGCAGCGGAAGGCCGAAAGTGTACGAAAACGCGGAATTGGAAGCATTGTTGGGGGAGATTCGTGCCAAACGCAATAAGAACTTGCACTTACATTAGGAGTGACTCAACGAGCAATTTCACGTCGTTTAAAATCGTTGGGAATGATTCAAAAGCCAGGAAATTAGGTTCCATACGAACTGAAGCTGAGAAACGTTGAACGCCAATTTTGCACATGTGAAATGCTGCTTGCCAGGCATAGGTCAAAACCTACTTGCAAACATTCAATTGGGAAGTTTCACCCCACCCGCCATATTCACCAGACATTGCTCCCTCTGACTATCATTTATTTCGATCGATGACGCACGGTCGGTCTGGGCAGCACTTCACATCATATGCAGACACTAAAAATTGGGTCGATTTGTGGATAGCCTCAAAAGATGAAGCGTTCTTCCGGCGCGGTATCCACATGCTGCCAAAAATATGGGAAAAGTACTGGCTAGCGATGGACAATACTTTGAATAAAACATAAAGTACCGTTCTTTCATGATAAATGCCCAATTTTTCATTTAAAAAAGGGCGGAGATTTATTTATACTCCCAATAGCAGATGCACAACGAGTGATAATACAGCAATACCTACCCTTATGAGAGATGGCGTTGCAAAGTAATGAAAAGTTAATCGACTTCTGGACGTCGCAATACGATCCGTTGGTCGAGAATATCGGTATTCAACTTCTTTGAATACGTGATAATTGTCTGATATGTACGGAAAAAAAGACTGGGCTAACTAAATGTGTCATTGAAGGATGCCAACGAATTATTCGCTGAAAAAATGGAATATTGGGTTATTTTAAGAATAATTTATTCCATCGTACTAACGAATATTCGGAATAATGAAATATTTTTGTGGTTCGTTTCAATATGTCGTTAACCACCTATCAATGAAGAATTTCGTTGATCCTAGTAACTATATTTCCATGTGCGCACGTCTGCGACATAGATCACCATATATTTTGATTGCACTTTGGCTTTTCGTGCTCCTCGACTCCGTTTTATAAAACGAAGAACTTTTTTACTGGACAAAATATCCTGCTTATTTCACGGACATCTGCGTGCATATTGTGTTGTATATGAATCGCATTGAATATCCGTAAAGAGTTTAGAGGCACGCTGCCATGTACTTTCATACGAAGTTTGTTGTGAGGAAGCGGGTACGTGCGCAGAAGTAGAACAATATGGAGGGACGAAGGAAACGGGTGTTAATTGTGTTAGTTTTGGCAGAGCCATAAGCTCCGAAATTCCAAAGTGGGGATGCCTGAGTTTCTTCATCGTAGCTTCGACAAAATTAGTGATTCCGGGATTACCGCGAAGCTCATCTATATATATCCGCGCAGTTTCACGTATGGAGTGACTTACACAAGAGAACTTGTCTCTTCGAGACGACGGCAAAACTGAAACGCAGCAGATACAGCAAGTACAGAGCGGCAGGATTTCCCATACACCCGCTACGTTTATTTCGTTATTCACTTGCTACAGGTCATTATTGTTCACCACATTATTGATACATGCGATACTTACAGCGATTTATCGAAAGCATAAAACGCAATAGTAAACTATTGCGAAATATTGCTGTATATATCGGTTCGCCTTATACGTACTCGTCTATGTCTTTAACCAGGGCCGCCTCGTATTCCTTGTTAAACGCGTGCACTTTTTTAGAGTTCGAAAGGTGTAACGCGTTTGTGAATAGGACTCGTGGCTCTGGCTACGATTCCGCCTGTATGTTTTGTAGCGCTCGACCTAGTGTGCCCACTTTTACAACTATTTCCGCTTAAACGCTGAGCCAACCTTTCGTGGTTCTGGCATGTTAAGGGGTTACCCCCACTTGCGATTTTGAAAAAATCGTTTTGCAATAGTGCAAAAATGCAATAAAAAAATTTTTTTATTGCATTTTTTTGAAGTGCAATTTGAAGTGCAGTTTTTTTTTATGCCCGGAATAGATGGCTCTATGTAAGTTTACAAAAAAAATATTTTCTTCGTGTAAACTGAAATTGAAACTTTAAACGCGTTTTTCTCAAAATGGCATTTCTGAAGTCGGTGACCAAGATTACTCGAACACTAATGAACCGATCTTCTTGAAATTTTGCAGGCTTATTTAATATTAGGAGTACAACTTTGCAGTGACCGTTTTACTTAGAGAGCCACTGCGGCCGAAGTAGTGGCCCTAGCTCAATAAAAAAAGTGGCATTTTAAACTAGAGGCTCTGCCAATGTAAACAATTTTAAAAAGCTAACGGATACGTGTATGCATTATAAAGTTATAGGCACTCAAACATGGCAACCTACGAACCGAATTCTCAGCATTTGCGGGAGGTTATGATTTACTTCTTCAACATCAAGAAATCTGCGGCTGAGGCCCACCGTTTGCTTGTAGATGCTTACGGGGAGGATTCTATACGCCGAAAATCATGGGGACTGCCTGGTCATATTCCGTCATCGACGCCCAAACCGAATATTCACGGATCCAAAGTGATGCTGTGTATGTGGTGGGACCAGCTGGGCGTTGTGTACTATGAGCTGCTCAAACCATCCGAAACCATCACAGGGGAACTCTACCGACGTCAGTTGATGCGCTTGAGTAAGGCACTCAAAGAGAAACGGCCACAATTCAACGAAAGACATGACAAGGTGATACTGCAGCATGACAATGCCCGACCCCATGTTGCAAATGTCGTGAAAAAGTACTTGGAAACGCTGAAATGGGAGGTTTTATCCCACCCGCCGTACTCTCCAGACATTGCCCCTTCCGACTATCACTTGTTCCGGTCAATGGCACACGATTTGACTGACCAGCACTTTGGTACTTACGAAGAAGTCAAAAATTGGGTCGATTCCTGGATTGCCTCCAAGGACCAAGACTTTTATCGACGCGGGATTCGAATGCTACCTGAAAGATGGGCCGAGGTTGTAGCTAGCGACGGGTAGTACTTTGATTAGAAAATATGTAGCCAGTTTTTTATAATAAAGCCTTAAAATTTTGAAAAAAAACGGTCACTGCAGAGTTGTACTCCTTATATTATACATAAAATATAATATATATACATAAAAATGTAGTCTTTAAACGTTCGATTTTTTTTCGTTAAAATCGAACCATTAACTTTGACTGTCCGCCATTTTGTGAAAAATGAATATTTTTTAAAATCCTTCGATTAAAGACTAGTTTATACTTATATTTGACTAAATCCATCCGCATTTTTTTCAGATGATCCACTTCGCCGCAATGTTTGTCACTGCAAACCGTGTATATAAAAACATTATTTCATTGACGGCCATTTGCCACTAAACAATGTAATATTTTTCAATAAAAAAATTACTGAAAGTTCTTCAAGATGTGTTCTTTAAGATGGTATATTGATCGATTAAAAAAGTTTTGTAGTTTTCTTTAAAAAAATTCATTCAAAAGGCCTTTTTTGCGCTACAAGTGGGGGTAACGCCTTAAAGTGTCATTTGGTCTGATTGTGAGGATATTTCAGTTCCGCGCGATAGAACGAAATTTCACAAGCTTCTTGCAATTAATGAGTGAAAATGAATTATTACACGAAATTTATCCAATTGCATTTTCTTTGGTTATTCTATTTAGACTATCGGTATTGTAGCTTTGAATTGATTCGTCCCATTTATATGTGGAATTCATGAAGAAGAAGCGCTAGTGTTCGATGCAAATTCCAATAGTTACCAGATCGTGGTTACTTGCATCTTTCGTCTTAGAAGACAACTTCTATCCGGTAAACACGCGCTCGAAATCGTTTCATGCGGATAGGAGAGTAAGAAAGAGAGACGGAATAGGAGATCAAATATTTACTTTCTGTGTCTAACTCCTTTACGTCGTGTATCTCATCCCATCATGTAAACTTAAGATAGAGCTTACGGTGCTCGGCGGATAATCCGTAACGTGACTGGAATGCACATTGGATTCCAAGCCACGTTGGCGGCAGGTTATACGCTCAAATATTTTTTAGAATTTGTCACACCCTTCCGCAAATTTTAAATAGCATCTGTAGTACACATAGTTTTTTTTCCATTCCTAAACCATTTGATGCATTTTCGATTAAACACGAAGCAAAAGGTTGCATTGTAAGAATATAAAACTCGACAGCAAATGGTAAATCATTTGTTACGGGGAAAATCAAAGTCACCGATACATGGTTTCACTCAAAATTAAATTTTTCTTTGAGAAATCCTTTATGGAATGTCTGGAAATTTATCCTGATGAAGAATAAAACTCAGTTGTATTGTCAGACTGTTACAATGTCACGATTATATATAATCATCGTTTTATCGTCCATTGTTTGTGAATGAATACTAAGAAATAAGAGTATTAGCTAAAGTGTACGGCTAAAAATTGTAAGCTAAAAATTGTACGGCTTAGGGTTTGTAAAAATCGTGTAAGATTCAAACGAAATGCCAGCCGATCACGGACCGGCCGATTCCGTTTGGATATTCCGGATACATTTATACATCGACGGCATATCCGTGTATGATGTTCGACATACGTCTGGATCGATAAAAAATGTATGGAATCGTTCCAACTGTTTGTTAAACGTTATGAATTTTTCTTTTGCTCGTGATCGAATATACTTTTTATGCGTCGAATATTTCACGTTTTGTATCGAAACATACGTGAATGAAAAAATGAAACCAACGAAAGTGCATATATATATATATACACTTTCGTTCGTTTCACTCCGGAGTAGAGATGGAATGATGCAAGTTTGCACCCCAGGCTATGTCGTTCCTTCTCTCTCCCCCGCTCACTCTCGTTTCACTCTTCCCCATTACAACGCGATACATTCATATGTCAGGATAAATAAATATATACACACTCGTATGCGATCGCTTCGACTCTCGTCTCATGACGATACTGTAAAGAGAATACCACTAACCTGTTGATTCAAGACGTCCCATGTCTCGAGGAGGGGAGGAACTTCTTTATTTCGCGATGTTCGCTTCGGCTGGGAGTCTCGTTGTACCAGGTAAAGAGGACGCGAGCCTCTGACCGTACCGTCCTCTGGAAGTCCCGCGGCTATTGATACTGGCTCCTCTGCGTGATATTGCCAAACAACTTGCATCGTATCGTTCTGTAACAAAAATTTAAAAAACTCGGGTTGACGGATATTCTCGTTTTCATTCCTATCTCTATATTACACAAAAAATATATTCATGTGAAAAACTATGGACAATTATGTGACTCGAAACAATAAAGCTTATTGGTTTTTTAAAAATAATTGCGAACTAGTACAGACGTTAGAGCAGTTTCGGCAGCGGAGAACCGCGGACAGTTTATTTAGTGAATTTCTTCCTGCATATCAGTCATATATATTTTATGTATATATATCACTGATATGCAGGAAATTAGGACAGGCTCTGGAGGGCGCGCCAAAATCGTACGTATACCGCGATCTCTCTCGTCGTGATTTCTCTCGTAACAAAGGTAGTAGACCAGCTATATATACTTGGCTCAATTCCAATATTCGCAAGCCTGTATAAATCATAACCATAAGTGGAGAAACCGGGAGCAATCGTATTCCGATTCAAGAGTGGCCGCTATATCGATTTAACGAAACCGAGTTCACCGAAGGGAAAAGAGAGGTGTGAGAGAGAGAGAGAGAGAGAGAGAGAGGGGGGGAAGCAGCGACAGAAATCGAAAGGCCAAAGTCACGGGTTACAACAATTTCCATGGAAAATTGTATAATGCACAATTAGAAGTTTCCCGAAGTACTGAACCGTCGTTTGTCTTGTCGAGTGCCAAAATGGAAATAACGAAAGTGAAACTACTATTCTATGACTCGGGTTTTTCGAAGCGCGAGACATCGCGCAAGTATGTAGATGATATCGCTACTTTTACCCCATAACTTCATTATACATTGTACCTCAATTTCACTTTCTCGAAACAATCGACCTACTTAGTTTCGCCAAGAATAATTTTATGCGTGCAGCGTTTCGGGGGCGTACGCAAATTACGTAACGCAATTTGGGGGAGGGGGTCCGGTCAGGCGTTACGGTCTACGTACGTAGTGGGAAGGGGAAGGGGGGGGGGGCAAGGTTTGCGTTACGATTCTACAACTGCCAGAAATAGCAACATTTTTGCATGTTCAAGTTTTGAATTAAAAACTCGCACGCACTTTGACCGCGGAAAGTTGACAGCTTCCCATACGAAATGTCAGTTAAGGGAGAAGTCACTGTGCAAGTACGTGCACAGTACCTTTCCCCCATGCCCCAAGCAAAATTTGAAAAAAAAACCATTTTTTGTTTTTTATCATTCTTGAAAATACATATATTCAAAAATATGTTGGAACATTTTTTAGTCCCAATTCCAAAAATTGACGGAGTTACAGTCACTTTAGTGAGAACAAGTAGCGCGACCGGTTAGTGCCCTCAGTCCCTACAGGTGTGGCATCATTCACAATAGATTAAGTGCAGGCTCTTATTATTTTGTGAAATATCAGAAAGATGGATAACCGTCATATCGCCCGGGACTAGATACTTTAATGTAAGTATCAATATTCTAGAAACAAACATAACTTTATATCACGAAAAACGGAACGAAAACTTGAAACGCGTTTGTCTTGAAACTACTTTTTTCGACCTAGTCCCAGCGAATACTCAGAAACATATCAAGCGATTTTCAATTTGTTTTACCTGTTTGTAATCGAAGTGACTGAGGTTATACGTAGCCGATTTAAACTTTTTTGATAATTACTTTTTTAAAGACTGCTTGAATACAAAAGAGGACCTTGGCAATAGAAAAAAGGCCAAACCGTCGGAATTTTGTAAAAAAAAACCAAAATATAAAAACGGCTGTGCATAACGATGGCTAAATTTGTATAGATATCGATAAAATGTTGACTTTTTATTTACAGATATCCTTCCATAACGATATCAATGGGACAATAAAGAGAATTATTTTCGTCGTCAAACCAAGGCATCCCAGATAGACAGTCATAATCATCAGGCCGTGCATACAATTGATGAAGCAAATTTTACAGCATATTGACTACATGCCGTGATGCAAAGCCGTGAAATCATTTAGTATCGTGAATGTACAAAACATTTTGATCTCAATATGTCGTTTACAAATGCATCGTACGTTTGGAGCACGTCGAACGTATATCGTGGTGCTCAAGTGTCCGCAATTAATATCTGCAAATTTTACATCATATGGAAGTCATCCAATGACTTGTGTTGATGAATTCACTGGGTTAGCACTGGCAATAGACAAGCCATGCACGCAATATGACATGACGGCAATATGCGCGTTTCTCAGTGGTACGTCCTATGACGGCGATATGCATGTTTCTAAGTGATACATTTGATGAGCGCAATAGGACGGCGACATGTATATTTGTCAGTGATACATCCCACGAGTACAACATGATGGCGATATGCGTGCTTTCAGTGATAAATTCCATAAGCGCAATATGATGGCGATATCCATATTTCTCAGTGATACATGCCATGAGCGCAATATGACAGCGATATGCATAAAAATCAAGAATTATACAAATAGGCAAAAAAACTAAGAAAGTTTACACAAGTGTTGTGTAAACTTTCTTAGTTTCTTTGCCTAAGTGTTAGAATGGCTAGGTAGGTAGCGCGCTCAGCTCTAGAATTAGAAGACGTAGGTTCAAACCATAGGTAGGTAAAAATTATAACGAGGCAGGATACGTTTTAATCCATTTATCATAAAGGCGGGAACATAAGTAAAGCATAAGGAAATAAAAATACTACCAACTTTTTTTAAATCAGCATTTATGGATTTTCAAATTTTTCACGCCGTGATACCCATATGAGCTCCATATGAGCACAACATAGTTACGTCACGCCATACCACCAATATGAGCTTCATAAAAGCACTGCAATTTCTTCACACCGTGACACCCATATGAGCCCCAGATGCACTCACTTATTGTTAGATATTCGTGAGCCGATTTTGCTAGTCTGATGAATTCACTGCATACATATTCGCGTGAGAACAACTTCATTTGGATGTATTATTGTGAATCATCATGTGGTGATGACAATATGACTTCAAGGGGAGCACTCATAAGGTATTCACAGCTGTGAGACTTTCTATGCCGCAGAGAAGATGTACATATGATGCCAATATCGGCTACATATATGTCTCGGTTAATTTTTAAGATTTTTTGATAAAAATTGATATAACACTAGATGAATATACACGTAATAAAATGAGTATAAACCCGATCCCCTTTCATAATTAGTTAGTCTGTGAAAAAAATCGCAATTATTGACGACAAAGCACCCGTTACGTAACGGAATAGAGACGGGGGGGTCCGACCAGGTGTTACGGTCCTGGTTCGTGTGGGGCGGGGGGGGGGGGGGTAATTTGTGTCGGCACTTTGTGTGGGGGCGGGGGGTAATTTGTGTACTCTCTGTTTATTCGAGATTACAAATTTATCTCCATCCCCGGGCGAATGTATCCATTTATCAGGTCACAGTGAGCTATCCTCGTCCCGATAACGGCAAATGTACCTGTCACGCTTGACCAACTCGCACGGTGTCGTCAAAGTTTCGCGTGACCCTCGATAAGACCGATAACGTATTGGACGGCGTCCCAAACACCTGAGTTCTTCGCAAAGGGCCGCGTAAGTATGGCATCAATATCTTTCAAAAAGAGCGAAATAGCGATGACGACGAGATAAGCGTTGGTGTGATATATTCGGAAAAAAAACGTGAGCAACTACAATTCGCGTACCCTCGTTCAGTTTGAAAAGGCCAAAATTACGCACCCTCAAGATTACTCCGGAAATGCTTGTCACGACGATAAAGCGCGTACACAAAAACATGCTCGGGGATCCTACCATCAATAATCATCAAGGTTAGTTGGGAAGTTTACTTCGTTCAAACGTGCGTGTGTTCTCTTCGACGCCGGTGCGACTTTCCCACACGTAAAGGAGGGATCGTTCTCATAAATTGCGACTACTTTCGTTTACTCTCTACTACTGGGTTGATAATGAAAGTGAGAGCTCACACAATTGCCTTCATTGCGTGGTAGGCCGAAAGGACAACGGCACAAGAGATTCCTGCCCTTCGCCAACGAGCTAGAAAAAGTTATTGGATAAGATTCACATATAGCATAAAGTGTTTGAAGGACCAGGAGGTTCGTTTGGGGTAAAATTTCTCAAATGGAAGTTGCTGAATGGTGGAAAATGTCGTGGCCGTAAAATGGGCCGTAGGCCCATGGTTCTAGGTACCTTTAGAATCTAGACTATAGGGCTGCATTTCTAGGGTTCAAGCTACAAATGTTGTGGCCCTGTAATTATTATCCGCACTGGCTTATACTGCAGACAACGATCTATTAGTCGTTAAGGCGAACAAGACTATCAATCGTTAAATAAAATTTGATAATCAATGCTCGTTGCATTCGCGAGTAGCAGATATAAAAAAAAGCATACTGCAAACCGTGCAGAAGCCCCGCTTCGTCCGAATAAATTGTTTTTACACGAAAGTTGTAAATTTATTTGCACTACAATATGTAAAGAACTTTCAAGGATTCCCATGCCTAGAGTCAAAGTATTCGGTCCGGTGCACCGTAATTTAACGTCTCAACTCATGTATTGAAACGGACGTTGTATCGTCATGGGGGATATAGAGTCATTATTCTCTATCCTCTAGAATGCAAAGTAATATATGACGCAACGGATCGATTCCCCGGGTCTTCTGCCCAGCCGAATATAATGACACAGCGCTTAAACAAGATTACATACGTATGAATATAAATTTCGCAGAACTGCGACTTGTTGTGTCTAGTCAACTTGTCACACGTATAGTCTTACGTATATAGTAAGAAACTATATACGTAAGCGAACTCGACTGGGGGTTTCATCAGCTACTAGTCGTATAAGTCACTGCGAAATTTATAAATAACTAGGCTAAAGCTTTCTATTCCCGATGTTTATCCATGAAAATAGAAAGAGCATGGTGACATTAGGAATCGAAGAACTCCCAGAGGCCTCGATACAACGACTAAATAGCTTCCGTGGCTTCGTACATGAAAGTGTGTATAGTTCTGGGTATATATATAATATATGTAGACGTGTAGATGTGCCCGTACCCGTATTTACGACCACCTTAAAAGAGGCGGTATAAGGTACGAGGAAATGGGGTTGGAAGACGAGCGATCACGCTCGTGGGACTAGGGTGACTGAACGTTGGATAAGAAATCAAATTGATTGTGCACCGCGGCTTCGCCACGTGGCGGAAAGATTTATCGATCGCAAACGGCAAGAACGTATAGCCCTGGGCCACGTTGGTCGTTTCGTGAGCCAGCGCGTATAACGTGATTGTTTATTTTATATATATATATATATATATATACGTATATTGATCAGGCGTGTAGAGCGAAAAGGAGCTAATGTTGTTGAGCACAGACTTTGAGCGAGACTGACGGTAGCAAAAAATCAGTTTGTCTTGCACGAAAAAAAAACAAAAACAAACATTTCTATTTCTTTCCAATTACCGAGGAAAATAACTTCGATCTTGCGGAGCTCGCAATTAGTCAGATCTTCAGTCACGACGCTGCATTAGACTGGAAAGCTTCCAATACAAATTTACATTAAACTAGACTATATGCTATTCAACAAATTTCTGTAATTTCACGAAAATCGGATTCAAAAACCACAGCCGCCTGCCATTTTACGGTCGCATAAGAGCTGCTGGAATAATCGACGGGTTTCGGGCGCCCTTCTGGAAAAACATGACGAACCGTTTTTACAAATACGCCATACACAACGTGCAAATCTCTCAGCGGGATCGCTTCCCTCGCGTGAAAAAGAATGTTTCAACTGCGAAAAGTAATTATCCACTCGAGATGAGAATAAAAAGGGAGAGAAAATGTGGAAGCAAGAGAGAGAGAAAGAGCGCACGACGGAAAGAGAAACGGTGCGGAAGGCGTTAGAGGAAAAACGAAAGAAAAACGTCATGGTAGAGAAGCACGAGAATCTCTTCGTGTCAAGGACGATCATCGAGAAACTGGACGAAAGAGAAAAAGCTTGTCGGAAGTATTTCGCTGTTGATGGTACAGCTCGCAGTTTCCGTATGGTGGAACGATGAAAGACCGAGAGGGAATGAGTTCTCGAGGCCTAATTGCCAAGGCAACAAAAAGCGAGCCACGTGTGTTTACGGATCCCCTAACGGAAAATACACCCTATATGTAGTACACTCAGTGAGAGGTAAAAAAGTACACGTTACGGCGTAGGTTGAAATAATATTAAAGATTCTCGGGTGAAAAGCAATAAAGGGTGCGCATTGAGCTTAGGACATTTAGTTTATTAATTCTCGGTGAATCTCGAGAATAATATCGGAACGGTGTCTACCCGGGTAGACAAAAAATGATAGTGATTTGAAAAGTAGCATATTGTTTCCCTTGCCGTTTACCCTAGCCTATTTCAAAAAGCAATTAAGCACCCGTGACAAGTTTTTTCTTTTTCCATCAGAGCAATTGAGCAGAAATTTCTTCTTCTGCAACGCCTACGTATGTCTCATGGACTTGGAAACATCCACTACAGTCATTAAGTATTTTTACAAGCTTCCCACACTCCCTCGTCCATTTTCGTTTTTCACCCGATCCCTCTTCGGTGCTCCTTTATCCTTCTAGCCGCGAACATCTCGCAATTGCCGAAGCCATTATCGTGCTGATGTCGCCATTTACTTCAATAAAAAAAGAAAAGAGAGTTACTGATGCGCAAGGTTTGAATACCCCGGAGTACGAATCATCTCTCGGTATTCCCGCGATACGATAAACTTTGGCGCTGGAGTGCTCGCGAGAGTCTCCTATCTTCAAGGAATGAAAATTGACCCATTCAGGAGAAGAATGGTTTCAAAGTACTAGAGCAATTTACAATTTTTCCCACATATACACTAGGCAAAAGAATTAAAGGATATTGAAAAAGTCCGCCAATTTTAGGGTCATTTTCAAATAGCTGTAACTCCTCGAAAAATGGTCGTATAGCAAAATAAAAAAAGCAAATTGAAGGTGTGAATCTCTAATTTTGGGATCCTGAGCTCAAACATTTTTCGCATCAGCCATTTTTTAGTAGCCATCAAAAAACCAAAGTAAACATTTTTTTAAATTTTTGCTCATCTTTCACAGTTCAACAATCAACATTTTTTAACACCGGAAATTCGGATCAGTGCCAAAAAAAATTGTGATTCTCAAAAGATGAATAAAAGGTGGTAGATTTAGCCTTTAATCGATTTTTGGCAAAAACCACAATTTCGATCATTCAGAACACAATGAAAAAAAATCGCAGGGTTTTAAACTTTTGAGGGCTTTTTTAGGATACTTTGAGGTAATAAAAAAACCGAACTTTTTTTTATCTATTCGATATTGGCAAAATAATCCTTAGTTAAAAGAATATTCGTAAATATGCCATTTTTCACGTTTTTTAGAATCCATTTTCCCGCATAAAAAAATCTTGATAAAAAATGATAAAAGCATCTTATAGAGAATACTTCAAAGTTTCCAAAACCCTCTGGTTTTTTTTTTCTGTGCGACCATTACTCTCCGAGTAATCAGTCATCAAAGTCAAAAGTGTCATTTTTGCTTTGATCATCGATAACTCAGCGAGAAAAAATCGTACAGAGCTCTCCCACCGCTCAAATTAAACAGGAAGAATCCAACTAGACGATCCTTTCAATCCGACCATTCAAAAAAAATTATTAAAGTCCGTGCAGACTGTGAAAGATGAGCAAAAATTTTGAAATTTTTTTTATTTTGGTTTTTTTATGTCTACTAAAAATTGGCTGATGCGAAAAACTTTGAGCTCAAGATCTTAAAACTAGAGATTCACACCTTCAATTTGCTTTTTTTATTTTGCGGTACGACCATTTTTCGAGGAGTTACAGCTATTTGAAAATGACCCTACAATTAGCGGACTTTTTCAATATCCTTTAATTCTTTTGCCTAGTGTAGTTCCGCTCCGCATCGCGATACATTATATGTCTTAATTCAATACGACACTCCAACTACGGTGTATCAGAATAATATGACATAGTTTGACGTAGCACACGCTGATGATTGGCAAGTATGTAAACTCGATTTCACAGGCGAACTATCCCCCCGTTGCAACATACACGAAGCTGTGTACTTAAGTATATACATATCACAATTTCTCCGAAGTTGTATAATTAAGGGTGCGCATCTGACCACCGACAATGCTAGAACTTCCCTAGTTTCCGATCAAATTTGAGCTTGCTTTCAACACACGATACACAACACAGTGAATTTGAACAATAGAAAGTGCATGAAAACGGGGCAGAGAGAAAGAGAGAGAGACGACAAGAGTGCGAGTAGCCCGGATACCGAACACTTCACTGCATTATGTACAGTCGTATCACATAACATGCAATCCGTCTTCATTGCAGCAGTCGACAATCTCAACGTCATATCGATGATCCTTTGCTGACTTATCTATAATTGCTCTACCACATACGTGTTTCGCACGTCGCGTGCAGTTACAATTTTTATTCACAAACAGTTTGGATCCAGTGAAACGAAGCCGAAGAAGTGCGTGAATCTGCCCCTCGATTCAAATGCGCGCTGACTCCTACTGCACCCATAATCAATTTACAAGCGCGATCACATTTGGAAAAAAAATAAGAAATAGGCAGTAAAAGCACAAGAAAAATCTAAAAACAGGAAGCACATTGGAGTGAGATGTGCATCTTGCAAACATTGCGGCTGAGAGGACATAACATATACCAGGTGTGTAAGTATGAAACCGGAATTTGCCCATAGGTGGCGCTAGATGTCGATGCAGTTACCGACACATCACGTCAGCGGTGTCTTGTTCTTGTATTGATATCCGACAAAGATTTCCAACTCACAATAACACGAGTTTCATTCAGTAACATTAGTTTATTAGAGATAAACATGTCGAGTTTTGTGCCAACAAATTACGATTTGCGGACAGCACTACTTTTCTGTTTTCATCTGAAGAAAACCGCAGCCGAATCGCATCGAATGCTTGTGGAGGCGTTTGGTGAGCATGCTCTCGGTAAAACACAGTGTTTCGAGTGGTTCAAACGGTTCAAAAGTGGCGATTTTGACGTGAGGAACGAAGAACGTGGAAGACCACCGAAAAAGTTTGAAGACGCTGACCTGCAAGCCTTGTTGGACGAAGACGACGCTCAAACACAACAACAACTGGCGGATCAGTTAAAGGTGACCCGAGAAGCCATCTCCCGTTATTTTTATCATATCATTACAATAAACGTGTTTTTTCTGTACAAAAATTCCGGTTTCATACTTACACACCTGGTAACAAGGAAACTCGCGCGTGATGGTGGGAACTCAGGATAAAAATAACTCGACGACTGCAATGGAATACCCCATTACTGAAAGCACGGGAGGGGTTGTAACTGAGGGTTTCATGAGCAATACATGCGAAGGGAAAGCTTGTGACAGGCTGTATGATGGTTTGTTCGAAGTGGGGTGTCCTGGGCGTTATCTTAATGGTACTTATTCCCTTGACGTATAGCAACGGCGCGGACTATGCGGAGGCGAACGACTCGCCTTACCACTTGAGCTTTTCGTTTCCGCGGAAGCCAAGGGAGCTTGCTCCAGGATATAGATTCTATATATATATATATATATATATATATATATATATATATATATATATATATATTGAAGTACATGAGAGACCGAGAGAGGACCTATATAGCAAGCGCAAGAAAAAAGAGTAAAATGGAAGAGAAACGGAAGGATTCGCTGCAATAAGCTCTGCAGTGATAGCTTAAATCTAGGAATGTGCGACTTTCGAATAACAGAAAATGTATCCGTAAATCATTTTATGACTCTTTCATTATGATGTAAACATTTTTTTTAAATACCATTTGCAACGGTACATTTTTTTTTGTAAAGTCCATTTCCTTTTCTAAGATAAGTGAACCAAGCAGCTCATTGGGATAACCACACGTTATTATTTCTTCGAAATAATAATTCAAATGCTTCTGCTCTAATTTCTCATAATTCCCAACATTCATTTCTTCGTTCCTTCAGGTACCTAAATGTGTGTGTATATAATGTCGAAGCAAGAATCGCTATAGGAGCAACATGTATAGATACGAACATATACATATAAACATAGGAAATACGAAATTCCTCTGCAAATCCCCGATTGCATCGCGAAATCCAATCCCATTTTCCGCTCGATCGAGGTGTCGTTGAACAACCGAAGATAATGAAATTAGCTGGCTGGCAAGCCCCCCTTATTTCTTCGTGTTGCCGCGATTATCCAAGCATAGGATCGATTAAGGTAGTTCTGTAGTTTTGGTGAAATGTTAGGAATTGTCTGAAATCTAAGTATGGTGTAGATATGACCTTCATGAACTGATGCCCAAAAATTGAATTCGATTCACCGTTTAGTTCATGAGATAATTGCAATTGAATATGGGTATTTTTGTACGCGATCCCTATACCTATCACGTAAACCAATAGGTGTTTGCTCGCATTTCTCGATATAGGTTTTAAACGGATATTGGGATTTCAAAATGAAAACACACGTGTACGCAGTACTATTGTGGGATTGATTTTGAAAAATGACAAACTTTGACCGTTTACTTTCGGAGGTATCGACTTATGAAAAGTAGTAATTTTAATCCTCACCGAACTCAGGCTCAATCATCTGTAACGGAATGGCAACAGTGTACGCTGCAGCCAGCTAATCGGCGCGT
This sequence comes from Ophion slaviceki, assembly GCA_944452715.1. Classification (NCBI taxonomy): domain Eukaryota; kingdom Metazoa; phylum Arthropoda; class Insecta; order Hymenoptera; family Ichneumonidae; genus Ophion; species Ophion slaviceki. Next base: position 37,569,193 of record OX101785.1, on the reverse strand, counting down.
GGTCTAGGAACTCGAAACGTAGTTTTTTTCCCGAGTTCTAGTAATTCTGAGACGGATGTGAAATAAATGTATTCTGCAAACAAATTTCATTTGCTCAATTTTTGCATGTATTTGTCTTTGTTACAGCGAATACAGTTTAAAATGTCGACAAGATGTTGTAAACCCACGATCCGACGTCCTTCGACAGTGAATTTTTGTTGCTGATCGTTGAGGTTATGGTTATTCTCATCGCGTTTTAGCAAGCGCCTTTTTTCTTGTAAACTTTCCTTTGTATCGCATTTGGGTTGACATGATCACCCTTTTTTTATTTATATAAAATATTTCGCGAAAGACGGATCGTAGGAAGCTCAACGCTATGACTGCAGAAAAATTGCACGTGTGCCTACAGAAGTACCTTAAATCGATGATTGATCGGCATCCGGATCTTCGCAAAAAAAACCGTGAGGCACGTACAGGACGTATCGTGTGTTACGGTCCCAAAAACTATAGGCTAGTAATATCACGCAGCGGGTATCTCGGTGTGCTTTTTTTATTTTACAATAGTAATTTTTCTCGATTCTAAAACGCTGAATTATTACGTCATTGGATACTATTCTAACTGTGGCATCTTCTGTAGAAGAAGATTCATTTCTGGACAACGTAATACTCCAATTCTCCCCATTGGAGTATTTATGTGTACAACGCGAAAGCCAAAAAAGGCTACATTCTAGTAAGTGTTATTTCGATATGGCTTGATTATGTACGAATGCGCGAATATTTGCTATAATCCAATATTATGTGCGAGTCGTAGAATCGCAGTATGCAGATCGGTATTTATTCAGGATTTCCGAGTACGTAGAAGCTCTCACATCAGAGACAGTGATATGCGGCTGCAGAAAACTACAGGTATAGATATCGTAATATCGACACAATAATATCAGGCAGTAGATCTCCGGACGAGTGTGTTTGCAGCCGTGGCTACAGACCAACGATCATGGTTCTGTAGCGGAATTGGGAGAGGCATGCAATCGAGGGGAAATAGGGAACAGTATCATTGGTCGACTACACACCGTCTTATGAATCGAATTTGTCCACAATGATGGAGCCATGGTGATTGATACACACACGCACACACATGCACGCACGCACGCACGCATTTATATCTATCAGTTAACAGAGGAGCTGATCGGTTAGTAGGATTTTTGGAGTACTGGAGGTTTCACGATGGCTGGCGAAAGGTCGTGATTGAATAATAAAAGGATCTTGAAACGAGTCTCGGAATCTTCTTCTATAATGATATACATTTGTATATAAATCGTAGATATATTTGAATATATACACATATCAACTTATTTCGCCCATATGTTCTTTTTTATCTGAAATGCATTTCATCTATTTCTCTCTTCAAGCAATGTGAGCCATCATCCGGCAAGCTGTTAGCGCCATCCTCGCGACAGAATAGAAGCGAACAATATACCGATGCTTGATTTGCCCCCTCTGAGAATCCGCGCGAGCCGTTCGAACCTTCGCATACTCACATTTATACGTACATATGTACCCTCATAGTGTTTTCGAAGAAGGCGCATGCGCCCAAGGGAAAAGCAGAGAGAGAGAAGTAACTCTCAAAATCATTAGGCATGAAAGAAATAAGTTACGGAATGTTTTTAATAATGTGTTTTTTCCGTAAATTATAGACTTTATGTATACGCAACACACAAGAAAAGGACGAGAAAGAAAGATGGAGAGAGACACAGGAGGCGAGAGGGATCGATGTTTTGCACTACTCTGGATAGTTTTATCGACTGAAAATTAACGAATTCGAATAACTCACTGTGAGTGAATTATTGCTCGAATTTCTTTTGCAACAGAGGAAAATAGCAAATAATTGCGACTTAAAAAAAGTTTAACTTCGAAAGCTCGATAACGCGATACTAACTTTGACCTTTTGTGGATATGCGGATATGATGAAGTTATCGAGTGGATACAACGTGCACGTGTTAAGCGAAGAGTATCAAATTCCAAGATGAATAGAATGGAAGAGGAACAAAACAGCCAGAATCTGTCTGTCTCTTGAATTTTACTTTATCCGCACTTGATCACGTTATATAGCTTTGAACAAACTATGTGTACTCGAGACTGTTCGTACACCCCGCACTTTACTATTCTATATTCACAGCAGTACGAAACCGAAGCAAGCAGAGGCTAAAAGTTTTGCGCACAGTATAGCGGAGGAGCTGTAATAAAACTCGTCAAACTTGGTACCGGTAATATCGCCCACAGCTCCTAAGCGGCCAAGGCGCCATTTGACTTTTATCTGAGTTATTTCTCGCCTGAGAAGAAAAATTGATTAGTGGATCATTCGAGAGCGAGCCCGGTCAAAACTCTACGCAATAAACGTAAGCGGATGCTTAATACACCTTTGACAAACACTGAAATGTATCTACTCTAGCGCAATTATTAGTTCTTCTCCAAGAAAAAGTACCGTACAAATTATGGGCAATAGCTCTATTGTTTCATTCTTACGTCCCCGAGTAATGAAATCTCATTTCTATTCCGTATACGGAAATTCAGTGCGTGTCTATACATATTCTTGATAATCGCATTGTAGCTCAATGATATTTCGAGTGAAAACAAACAGTGACCCTTTACGCAATAAGTGATCGAAATTGCAATTATCGCAACTGTAATTCCTCTTTTAATTAATTTCCGCCTCTACAGG